>OMOV01097674.1:7962-28473 GCA_900312565.1 Beryx splendens | reverse complement strand
ACGGCGGCGTTGTTTCACACACACACACACACACACACACACACACACACACACACACACACACACACACACACACACACACACACACACACACCAGTAAGCAATTAGCCTCATAGTAAACTGTATAGTGGGTCACAGTGCATCCACTCCCCCTCTTATCAGTATACCATCTGCCTCCACTTCCACTACATCACCATATGCTGTTTGGTGGATTAATCCAAAGCACATTCCAGTACCATGAGTGCATTAATTTCCAGCATTGGGAATTGAACCCCTCACCCTTGGCAGCACTTGAGCCATGCTCTGCCGGGTTACAAAGCACCACACCAGGTGGAGCCACAGCACTGTGTGACTCATTATATCCAGCTCCTAATGAGTAGAGCAGTAGATATTTCCCCAATTCCCTGTTTACCAAAAAATGACTTGCTACACGGACCATCTTTGTCATTATGTTTGTAGGAGTAACGTTTTCTAGTTTAAATGAATGCACTTTATTGCCAGCCTAATAAAAAACACTGGTCTCGAGTTTTCTGACCCAAACAAGATTCCGAGGACTCTCATCTGGTCATGTGACAACTTTACAAGTTGAAGGGCTTTGAGCTGTTCGAGCCCCTCCTCCTCCTCGGGCTGTCTCGACTTCCCTAGGTTGAGGATTACAAGGTTAAGTAAAGTTTTGCGGATATAAACAACACCGTTGGCTGAAATGGGACGCGTAGGCTGCAATAAAGCGTAAATGTGGTCCGCACATGTCGCGCCGTGTGTTTTGTAAAGCTGTAGTCTTTGGATAAATGCATTTCGACTGTTAATGCAAAGATATCTGGGTCCGAGAGCTGTGTCGCACGTCGGTTGAGGAAACACGAACGCGAATGTCGTCGTTTCCTCGACCTTATACATTCTATAGACCTCACGTCTTCCCTCCCAGCGATATAAACATGGCCGTTGAGTCCTCAGCTGCTTCAGGTACGGTGTATTCGGCTGAATTCATCGGAGTCTGAGGAAGTCGGTGTCGCCAGCTGTTGCAGTAACAGGTGGAGATGTAGGCCTACGAGAAGAGGCGTATCGATAAACTAGCAAGCTCTTTGGGTATCGGTGTATCTCGGCGTGACGGTGGGCGTTTATAAAGTTGAACTAATGACTTTATGCTAGCTAGCTAGCCACCACATTTGCCACCACCGACGTCTTGGCGTCAACTTCTGACAACTTCTTTCTGCCCAGCTAGCGTGACCTGCTAACGTTACTTGTGTGCTGATCGGGATGCAGGAGACCCATCGACCGTCCAGCCTGCCCTGATGAATATTTTACACACGGACGTCTTCGTTTTACCCAGCTAAGTGGTAACATAAACTTTGTTGGAGTCTTCTTTTACGTCGCTTTTTTTCCACTGGCAGCACCCAGCGCGTGCCAGGCGTCTGTTGAGAAATATCTCCCACAGGACGGTCGTTTACCATGTTTTCTGTGAAACCCCTGAAACCAACCTTCAAGTCTTATCTTCCACCTGTCCAGGTATGTATTTGCTGATAACTCGTGTAAACAAAGTATAACTTTCCCACTTTGCATGGTCTCGATACAGTGTTTCCTAATTTGTTGAATTAATTTATTAAGCTGTCGCAGAGATTGCGGTGCTGCGAGAAGAAAACCTGAAATTGTAAAGATTAGGATTGGAAATAGTTTTGTGTTTTAACCATTCTGATTGTGTTTATTTTCGACAAATGTTATGCAATCTATAATGTTTCTAAATATGTGCTTTAATATCATTAAAATCAGCGTATGTTCGATTATATTTAGGCCTGCTATCGTCTCAGTAATCACGAAACAAAAGTGGGTATGGTCCAAATATATTGAATAAAATACCGCGAATAGTTTGGCCTATACCATTTATAATGTTTTGTATGTCGATAAAGGCTACCAAGCTAGGATCCACAACACATATCGCGCTGATTACACGTCAGTATGGGATATCGATAATTCGCTTTGCCTAACTGAACAGGAGGGGACTGGGCTGTGGACAAGTCCTGTGCCAAACCCTGTCGCTGCTCAGTGACATTCCTCCAGGCCAGCTAACATGAATGGAGTGCATACTTTCAGAGGGGACGTGGGGTGGGACCCTGGGGAGATCCAGCTTCTTCTTGCCTATCTAAGAAAAACATGCACAGATGGAATACATTCATGCTCACTTCCCATTTATTTACCTGCAAGCAATAGCAAAGACATGTAAATGTTCACTGATGGGGTTTACCAGAGAATAAGTAACATTTGTGTGATACTATTGGGACTGGTCAAAACATAACATGCTGCCACATCACCCCATGCAGAATCAAAGGCTTTGAAGTGTTGACTCCCATAAACGAAGTCACTTTTATACAGGAATTGTGTTGAATTGTGTTATTTTCTGCCCTTGAAAAGCGAAGCCAAGCATTGAAGTGCTTGTCAGCTGGTCTGTGGTCAGCACTGTACCCGTCTCTGGTTCCATCTAGCTTTGTAAACAGAGCAGTATTGCACTAAGCTAAGCTGTCATCACTTGCTGCGTGATGTAACTGTTTATGCAACAAACCAAGACAGCTCTTATGGTGTTCAACGCAGCAGTACGGCATCCACTCTTGAATCTTGGGAACTGATAGCAGAATCAGTCTGGAATCAGTCTGGACTTCCTTCTTGGTTCCTAATCCTAGCAAGGATTTACAGAATCCTAGTGCTTCCGCCCTCTGACTTATCATTACCGTTGTTGATGAACTTTCTGATGAGCTAGTATTTAACTAAACCCTGTTGTTGCTTGTGTTCTCTCTCTCTCTAGACTGATGTGAAGAAAAATATCCAGCCACCTATTAAAAAGTTGGAAGCTAAGTTACTTCCAGGTGAGTTCATTTCCTGCATTATTCCAGAGAATAGGGATTGGGCAATACAGTAGACTCCGCTCACGTGGTTTGGTCTGACACAAAATTTTGATTTAGAGAGGGCAAAAGGAAATTTTAACTAGCTAGTTAGATCTTTCACAGATGGTTGATTGTATCCACCCAGGCCCTAAGAAACATAATGTATGTGTCTCTAAATATTTCTTACAAAAACGAATTTAAAAAAAGCCGACACCGCTAACACACATCAGTGAGTTGTGGAGAACCCAGCCTAGTTTCAGTTCATCTGAATTGAGCATGACACATTTGGATGTTTCATGCTCAATTCTCTCCATTTAAATAAAAACATGTCACCAGACATGAGTGCTGTCTGCCTCAGTACACTTTAACAAGCTAATTGGTTTCCATGGTAATTTTCAGATCATGGTGGGTGGGATGGTTTCCAATTTATGACAGGCTATTGAATAAGCAGACGTGTAGTTTGGTTAAAAGGCCTGTAATCTGTAATTTACTTCATAATAACAACACAAAGCATGTCTTGTTTCTTGTTACTCATATTTTTTAGATTAAACAAATCTGAAAATGTCCAATTGAAAATTGGTTCCATCTGAATTAATGGCTGTTTGCAACACAGTTGGGTAAGATGGTACGAAAAACACAGCAAGTGAAGTTTCTTAAAAGAAATTGGTCCAAATCACGAAAGTTTTTTGGTATGTGGGAGGGTTCTGTAGAATCCCTTATCAGCCACAATCATCACAGGCTGAAAGACTGCAGCATGAAGCTCGTAAACTAAGTGAAGCACACTACTTCCCTGTGTTCTGCTTGCAACACTTGATGTTACATTTCCTGTTTGACTCGAGCCGTTACCTAGGTAACAGCACTCTAAACTAAAATGTATCTCAACGTCTATAGGTCTATAGGTTTAGCATGGGAAAGGATGGTGGTGCCTCATTCTTCTGACTCAAATCATTCATCCTAATTGTTATGCAACTGACGGTTTGACACCAGAACTGGTCTAACTAGAGCATTTCAGAAGAGAGCTTTGGTCAGTCGGTCTCAAACATGCAAGTCGTCCCAGTTCTTAGGGTGGGGATGACTAATTGTGGTGGGCCATAATTTTTTGGCCCACATCTGCTCTTACTTCCCAACCCTTCCCCTTCCCTAGCCGCCCTAAATTGAGCCTGCTCAGTAATAATTTCTTGTCTTTTATGTACAATTCCATTTTGATGCACGGGGTTCAAGAGCGTCCAGAGCTGAGTCAGCTGAGTCACGACTGGGGAAATATACTCATATATAATATATAATATTAGGAATTAGGAAGATGAGGAATACGACTTTAAATGCTAATGTAATGGATGTAGGTCGTAACATTCTCAAAAGTCAACAGAAACGAGTGTTTGAGAAGTAGCTTAAAGGATAAGGCCGCCGTTTTTTAATGCATTGCTTACCGTCAACAAATCCTATCAAAATAACAAAATCTGCAATGATTTTGTTTTGCCAGCAAATCTCGTCCGTGTAGCCGGTGCCCAGTGAAGCCCTGTCCCAGCAGCCATAGAACTCCACTGTATTAAAAAAACAATTAAAAACACGTCAGCAGCATATTCCATCATCACGATGCACCGGGCCAGCCAACGTTTTCCTCAGACAACTTAATAAGCCGGCTGTAAACACGTTGCGACCTCAGGAAAGTAGTTCCGTAGCACCGATAATAGTCCCCGACGTAAGGAAGAATTTGTTCCCATTTGAATTAGATTTGGTAATAACTACAACAGTCTTACTTTTCGTGGTAACAGTTAGCGATTTTTAAAATGGAAACTACGTCTTTGTGAGCTGTATTTCAAGGTTTTTAGCTTGCAGTTGGAGCCAGTGACTTCCGGGTTGACGGCTAAAAACGGGACGTGGGAAGTCAGAAAGTAACCAAACGTATTGTTGATGTTATTTTCATAGGGTTTGTTGACAGTAATCAGTGCATTAAAAAACACCGGCCTTATCTTTAAAAAAAATCAATTAGGGGAGAGAGTCTCTACAACACTCTAGCGTTTTTGGGGAAGTTCCTTTTTATAGAATGTTGCCGCAGCTCTCAGCCCTTGAGAGCGTCTGTGCCCTCTTCTCTCCATCTGTCTCTACTTCCACTTTTAATTTCTGAAGAGCCTTATTGCTCTCTTCCTTTCTGAGTGTGTGTAGCCCGTCTCCCTGTGCAAGTGCCCTTCACTCTCTTTCCTGACTCAAGTCTTTCATCATTTCTGATCATCTCGAGCACCCTACACTAAAATTATCCCCCCCCCTCTCTTCATTCAGGCTATAATTATCTGTCAGTTTAGTTAGAGCGTCATGGGAGATGCTCTACATAACACTGATACACTTTGTCCTGTCTGGGTAGAGTGCAGCTCTGAGATATTGAGCATCAAAGTTTTGACATCCCTGTTAGGACATAACTGTTATGAAGTGAAATCTATCTGTATAGCTCAACAAGCCCGGCACCCCAGTAGCACTTGGGATACAAAATATCAAAATCCTAGAACAATCAGAATTTGTATTTTTTTTAGGGCCGAAAGCGAGAGAACCCCATAATGATTCTGTAAGGTCAGTCTGGGTTTGGTTCTGCATGACTGTTTACATGAGATAACCTCATTGGAGATCACCGTATCTGTGAAACTGGTTGAATATGATTTAATTTAAAAATTTGAACCATACATAATGACATTCACGATGACATTCACTCTCATTCATAAAGACGGCAGTCATATTCCAATGAATACGGCGGTTATAATATTCAAACCTGTTTATTTCACTTGTCCCAACTGGAGACAGCATTAACTTGTCCGACCAAAATATCTGCTTGTGGAGCCCGGCGCGGTCGGCTCTGTCGCTCACATTTGCAGTGTGGCTTAGTTAGGACGGCATGATGTGCGGTCTCTCTGCTGCTGTTTCCTCTGTTGTTTTCTCACAGCGCGAGCGGACCCTCTCGTGAGGATTTGGAAACACGGCCCCGACAGCGATATTTGCATGAGGGAAAGCTTTAGGGCTAAGCTCTCTCTCCAGCACAGTTCCTCTCTGTCCTCATGCTGTCGTCACCCCTCACTCATGGGCAGCCGTCTTTTTAAGCAGGACAACCGCTTTGAAGCCCCATTAATCAGACAAAAGGTGGAAACAGGGAATTACTAGTTATTACCAGTTTAGGTGTGCCGATGGTACACTAATTGGAATGGGACAGCTTTCCTTTGGTTTATTTGTTGCTCTGCTTTTGGTCTGAAGCAAAGTCTGAACAGCTGTGTGACTTGGGAGCCTCCTGGGAGTGGCTGGCTGCACACACCCTTTCCATAGTGTGATGATGTGTGTTATTTGGAGTAAATAAACACAGGTGTCCTGTTTGAAAGCAAGGAAAAGTTTAGTTGTGGTCCGTCAGGTGACAGGACTGATCACATTTGTTTAAGGTTTGTCTGGACTCTTGACACTGAATGTCTGGACATGTTTTAATTAATCTTCTGCCATTTAACGATCAAACATGCACAGAATAAAACCTGTGGGTAAAAAAGGATACGCACACATCGCACTGTAGAGAGAATACTCCGAAACCACAGCACATCTGTGGCCGCTCTGTAACAAGGTACTGTATCTAAGCACAACTGTAAAATAAATAAATACTGAAAATAGTATGTGTTGTACTGTACAGCATGTAGAAACTTGCTCTCTGTCCAATTCAAGTGTATGATGGGAAATGAAGTTCTATTAGGATGGTTTGGGCAGGAAGCGAAATTTTAAGCTGTTCAGATTTTGACTGGCTGCCTACTAAAACGCCCGGTAAACCTTGCCAGCCGTCCTCAGCCAGCATTTACCACAATTGGGGGTGTGCTCCTTCCCCATCGTGGTTTCTGCACAGGACAAGAAAGCATGTTCCAGCCTCCTCGCCTCCTAACTCCTACACTTAATGCTCTCCACTCCTCCGCTCTGAAGCAGTGCTTTGATGTGACTTTCTGTCGGACTCCACCCTGGCTGCCCCAGTTCCCATCTTTTCAAAAGGCTCTGGGGCAATATATTTTACAGCAACATTCTTGTCCATGCATTAATCGTTTTGTGATCCACGGACCAAGGGTCGCGTTGCTCGTAAAAACTACAGTGTATGAAAAGCTCTGGTGGCTGCTAAAAGCAGAAGTATATAGAACACCATCGTAGGACTTAAATGTGGCTGAGCTAAACTAACCAATTAACCATCACAGAAACTTTTGACATGTGAGGATCCTGTTGGCCTTTCTTTTGGCTCCTTCCTGCCCAACAGTAACCTTTAGCAGAGCAGCTGCTCTTAATAGGTCAGCTTGTGTCTCTCCAGCAGCACGTCTCACAACCGTACCACCATTACAGTAAAGCACTCAAATTCAATTGAGTCACTTTGGCCTGCTGTTCAGTTGCATGCCTGGTATTGACAGATGAAGATGATTATCTTTTACAGCTTGTGCAAGGAGAGAAAGAATTATACAATTCATGGCAGGGTATAAAATCATAAGCTTCAAATCATTTGTTTTGCATTAGGAAATTTGGTTCAAATTTGATAAAGAAGATAGTTTTTTGTATCCTGCTGAACCATAGTAATATTTCCCAACATTATTCAGAAAGCTTCTGACATATTACCGTCACCTACTTCCCCATCCTCTGTCCTCTTTGAAAAGGGAACGTCAATAAAACTCAATCAAGGTTCATACCAGGAAGTTCAAACACATTTGCGCCTGTCTTTAATGATAAAGGGGTTTTGATGTCGCTGTAAAACTTGTTGAGTTTAAAAGGACAGTTAAAGTTCACCCAGAACGGCGTTCTCATTTCATCTAACTTTCATTAGGAGACAAATCCTGGAATTAAGTTTTTATTGGAAAGCACTGCGTAGATCTGTCAGCTACAACTCTGCTCTCTGTCTGGCGTTGTCCTTGGCAACGTGAGCTAATTGAACATTCATCTAAACATTGTCAATCATTTGGTGCTAATGGGATTTCCTCATTTGAGTTAATTTTATGGTGATCGCTCTGGCTTTAGTGCACACTCAAAGTACAACTGTTTGTTTCAGGGCTGAAGTTTCTGAGTCCCATGCACACACCGCGATACAGCACATCACCAGAACACTTAAAAAATGTTTTTAGATTGTGTGCGGTTTTGAAGATTCCCATGATAATCTGTAAATGTTCTCTGTAGTGTCCTGCGGTGGCAGCAGAGTTTCAGACCTGTGTTTGGGCCTTTCATCTCTGATATCAGGTTAAAGTGTTGCAAACATGTGGCCGTGGTTGCCTCCTGAAGCTTTGGTGCGCATGTTAAACAAGGCTGTGGAGTTGAAAAGAGGAATGCACAAATCACTTTCCACGACGGTGACAGGATGCCTTCAGACTAAATGGAGGAAGTCCAGCACATTCAGAAAATCAAATTTGTGGCCAGCTGGACTTCATTTCCTTGACCTTGTTTTTCTGATCTTTGACTTTCTATATGCTTCTCTTTTTAGACTCATATATTTTTTTGTTAATCCTTCCTGTTTCTTTTCACCAGGGGAGATTGTAGTTAACGAGGTGAACTTTGTGAGGAAATGCATCGGCGCTGACAGCAGCCAAGATGACCTTTGGGGGAAGCTGATATGCACCAACTTTAAGGTCTCCTTCGTCTCTCATGATACTCTACCTAAACAGGTACGTGTGCGAGCTATAGCAGAGTTTTAATAGCTGTTGTGCGGGTGTCAGACAGTGTTGTTGTGTGTCTTTAGCCGTTCACGGTAAGGTCAATCCCAAGGTGAATGCCTATCTGTCATACCTGTCACCGTGTCATTGGTTCAACGTCCTTATCACAGTGTCAAAACCAAATTTTTGAACTTCCTCATACAGATCCTGCCAGCGTTAAACCTTTATCTGGCTTAACACCTAGACGGACCTTTTTAGACTTTTAGACTTGTGTTTTGACTTGTGTAATCGATTCCCACTGGAGCAGTGCTGAAGAGCTCGGATGTAAAGCTTATATTTTAACAGCCATGTGTATATCTGTGGTGCATCTGGCAAGGAGGAAGGAAAACTCCACTACTTTACTGCATCACATGTCAGTGATGTTGCTTTTTTAACATTTTTTAAATTTCTTTTCAAAAACGAAGACGTGAGAATATATCATGCAACAAATGATATTAAATGCAACTTGATGATGGTAGTTCCTCAGTCCGATGGAGTCAACGCAGTACACGACCAATATCTTAGACCGCCAGTTCATGTTTTAGTGGGTCACTGGTGTAATAGAATGACCTATAGTAAGTCAAACATGTTGATTTTTTTTTGTTTTCCACACAGAGGTTCCAGATTTCCCACCTCCTGCTCGGAGAGCATGACATCCCCCTGACCTGTCTGGAGCAAGTAGTGACAGGTAGATCTGGTGCCAACATTTTTGCCTTCTTAGTGGCAAACATACAGAAAATGCATACAGCAGTCCGTCCGGCCCAATATGGAACGTAACCTACAGCATGCTGCATGTCTTTCTCACCTTTTCCCCCAGAACTAATCTTACAGGTTCCTAATAAGTTTGTGTGGAATAGTTCGTAAAGCTCAAGGAGAGCATGCCTTAATAAGTGCTTTTATAATGCAGTTGCCATCTCCTCACGCTAGTTGGCTGTATTGTGATGTGATATTGAATTAGAATGAGTGAAGTCCATTGCAGCAGATTTGGACACAGAACAATGACAGACCACAGTTGTGAGAATTTGAAACGTATAAGAAGAGGTTTTTTGAAAGGTTTGAATCGCGCAGCAGCGCCGGCTCCGACAAGCTGCTCAACTGAGTAGAGGAGTGAGAAAGAAAGAGAGAAAAAAGTGAGAAAACCCAAAAGATTTGGGAGACGAGTAAGAAGGAGGAAACGGAATAGAAAAATTATTTGATAAGGCGAAGGGGAAGCGGCACAACACGGCACGAGGAGATTATGTACGGCTCTGAGTGTTGGGATTTCCCAACACAGTGAAACTGAATGCAATGGATTTAGTGATTATAGCTTTTCAAATCACCAGCGAGTCTGTTTATTGACAAGTACCGTCGCACCCCGTCCAAGAAGTGGTAGATGTGTAGATGAGTTGCAGTCTAGCCGGTGTAAAATAACTGACCTCCCATTCACATGTCCCACAACTGTGTCAGAGGTAAGAACCCAGTGGAAGAGCTGGAATTGCTTCCCAGCTTGTAAGTACATATGTTAGAGTTAGGGCAGGGTGATACGGTGGCTGTAATAATAAGAATTTATTTCAATATCAATGTATATCTTGATATGGCTCACGTGTGCAAAACCACATGCTAAATAATCAAAGTGACGTCCGTCTCACTGAACCGAATGGTAATGTTAGGCAGCGTGATGTCAAACAGATCTGAAGTTTTCAAACGATATTCCCACCACACCTCATTTAGTCAGTTTTAAGATCAACGTTGGCTTGTTATCAATTTAGACTTCAGAATTGTCTGTCAGGATATCCCAAAATCACCGCATCATCATCATCACGACATGATTCCACTGTAAGACGCTAAACGATAACATTGAATTATCGCTCCGTCCTATTTACACTTATTGAATTCTAAGTCGTCAGGCGGTCTAATGCACTAGCTTGTTTTTGTTTCCCAGCCGGCTGACTTGACAGATCTAAAGAACAGAATCAGTAATCGTTTCGAGCATCTCAGCCAAGTCTTCTTTACCTGATTGATCTGCAATGATAACCAAAAGTAGACAGGCCCAGACTACACCCCATTAATTTTGGACAGTGTGAGTGACTGTCTGGTCTGGTCGGTTGCTCCTCCCCGGTCAGTGATCTGTTAATGTGTCCACAGCTGATGTCACAGCTCAGGCGGTGGGTGGTGGCCGGGTGGCCTGGCTGGGATTAGCCTTGTTTATATATCTCATTGCTGTCCTTTGCTGACACGGCAAGGGCGAGCGCTCAGACCGAGGGTTCGTTGTGTGAAACTGATGGAGCATGAGGCTTTGTTTTCCCCGGTCCGTGTTCCATTCAGATGCCCTTTGTAATAGCGCTGGTTGGGAAAAACCCTTTATTAATGGATGTTTGACCTCTCTGAACTTGGCTATTAGACACAACATAATCATTATGGGATTTGTCCAGTGTGCACATGTGCAGGAGCATCAACAGTGAGACTAAGGGACGAGGTTAGACGCTGATGTGCTGCTCTTCTCCCCTGATTGCAACGTCGTCTTATTTCACTGCACAGTTTGTCCGGTAGAAAGGCATTTCCTTTTTTTTTTTTTAAAGAAGCATCACAGAGAAGTTTTTAGTGATATGCTTCTTTTTTTACTGATGTTTGCATGTGAGCAAATGATTGCAAGATGGTTTGCAGTACATGGTTGGTCTCCAGTGACTTAGTTAACATGCAGCTTTTAAGACATTTTAGTTAAAATTGGGTGCAATTTGTTGTTGAACACTTAAAAACACTGAATTCACACAGTCGAGAAAAAACTGTAAAAGGTGGTGGTGCATTCCCAGACCAGACCGGCAGTTGAATAAGATGTGAACTTTAAATGGGGAAAGCTCGTGCAGTGTTGCCACGATAATGTTCAAATTAGTTCATTTTATTCTAAATCTTTAGGCAGCGCAATACAGATAAACACAAAATTTTTTTTATGTAAATTTATACCAGAAACTGTTGACACTTAAACTCTGTATGTTGCAGTGTAACTTCTGCTTTTTTCATTCTCCTGTTGAAGTTGAGGTGCCACACAATTCGCCTCCAGTAAAGTGCTCTGAGTAATTTTAGCATAACTCTCAAATCCTCTTCTGATGAATTCTTGGTAGCTTGAATTGAAAAGCATATATTTGATTTCCCAACATTACCTTACTTTTATTAAAATTAATTTTGTTTTTGTACAAAATTTGTTTGTGCCCATAGCTGACATGACGTGTAAGACTTGTTCATTATTTTGAGCGTTCCACTCATGCTCTTTGTTTGTTCCTCTCAGTGAATGACACAAAGGGGAAGAAGAAAGTTCTGGGGTCAAATCAGAAGCTGAAGTTCAACCCCACGGAGCTCATCCTCTACTGCAAAGACTTTCGCATTGTACGCTTCTGCTTTGATGAAGCTGGGCCCGAGAGCGCCAAAAAGGTGAGCGGTGCTGATGTTTACCCAGACCAAAATCACCGTCATTTTTTAAATTTCATAAAGAGTATAAACAGAAATCTTAATGCCTCCTTTAAACCCAGTGAATGTGTAACAGCCTCTTTTACCAACGTCAGCTTAGTGCTTTTCAAACTCCTCAGCAGCGCTGGGCCCAGGTGGGTCATGGGATGAAGGCGTAAACATAGTAAAAACAATGAATCAAATAAAATAACACCGCTTATCTAAATCAACACCAAATATTTGGGAAGGAAGCAGCTGATGACATCAGCTGCCATCGGAGAAGTTTCATTAGGTAATGTGATGATGTGATAGTTCTGGATATCGAACAACCCTGCTGTAGTGTGAGCCGGCTCAAGACTGGAGACTTCAGCCCTCCTGTTGACTTTAGGACCAGTTGGAGGCCAAAAAGATTTTCTCAAAAGTGATTGATTTAGTCCGGCCTGGCTTGGCTTGCTAAGTATGAAGTGATCACGAGACTTACCGAGATTGAGATCTGATAGTGATCCTGGTAACAGCCAATGAGAGTTTAGCTCAAGGGGGAAGAAAATAAGAATGAAATGAGAAGTTGCTTTTTACAACAACTCCCACTCATCTCTCCTCCCATGCCTGTGGAGATACAAGGGGCACTCTTCCTCTTTGCTGTTAATAAATGACAGAGGAACTGTGGGGCCCAACAGATATTTAACCACACCAATATCATATAATAGTTGCCTTTTTTGCATCTGCAGAATATTGGCATCAGTTTTTTGTTGTTTTGTTTTAAAAAAATGTAATGAGAAATACAAGGAAACATTTTCACAACTCTATAAAACAGTAATTGGTAATTTTGATCCGATGCTGCCTGGCAATGGGAGTCTGACTCGGGACAGATCAGAGGCACAGATGTTTCGTTCTTCAAAGTAAAGCTCAGCTCAGAGTTCCAGTAGGTCGGTGAAAAATGGCCGTTAGCCTCGTCATCATAGATTAGGACGTATTGACGATTTGGTTTCACCGCTATTTGTGTTTTCCCTTGTTTAGTAAGAAATGAATGGCTTCCCCGGCTACATCAGTCAGCTTTGTAACAGGCCAAGCTGTTGTTGTCACTAGCTTTGAGTAGACTCACCAAGCCCTGCGGCCCGTCGAGTTAATTGTGGAAAGTGTTATGGTCTGTATGCTGGCAGAAAGACAAAAAAAGGCAAACCAGCAAGTTGTCACCTTGGACAGAACCTGCCAACTCCTGGGAACATGTGACTGCTGCATACAAAACACGGCTAGCAGGAACAAAAAAACCCATTCAGCCCTCTCGCACTCTGACCGCTCCACTCTGCTGGAAGGAAGTTTATATCTGTGAATTATGTGCGGAAAGTTCTCGAGGAGCTCCTACCCCTGCAGTCGCACTACGTGAGCTATGACAGCCGAGCAGCTATGTATCTCCTTTATGGCTTGCCCCTAAAGTGTGTCTACAGTCGCACTTCTGATCCCCTCCCATTTCATCTGGGAGCAATTTGCGTGCAGGTTTTAGAGGCCTTGGAGCTCCTTAACACGTACCGGTAGCATTTTGCTATATATATTTGGCTAACACCAGTCTCCTTTGAGTAATTTATAGCTGACGTGCAGCGGTCAACACCTTAAGGTCTGCACTCTGCTTACAGCGACGTATGGAGTTTCGATTATGTATAGAAACAGTTAAACGGGGGATTTGGCTGCCCGGCCTCGCTCCTGGTGCGTCTATATGGGGACACCATGTATGTAATTACATGGTGTTTGAACCTAAAACAGGGCTCCGCTCTTGTTTTTCTTTGTGACATATGGAACGGGGCCAGCCTGTAATAGCTTATTTTGCCTTAGGAAATTACAGAGTTGGGAGCAGCAGTGTCTTACGCACACACACATACTGTTACGAACACTTTTTTGTGTCCCCTTGTGTTATTCACAGCTTTGCCACTGAATGGAGTGTATTGTGCGACTCTGTAGTCCTGCTGCCACAGAAAGAGTCAGTCCTGAAAGCCAGTTCGGTCCTGAAGGAGCAATAGGCTGTCTGTGAACATTTGCTTTTCTAGGTTTCACTTGTTCTCGTGTTTGCATGACTAAGGAACTTGCCTCACAGTGCATTTCAGGCCTTGCTGAGCGTGAACATGAGCTCAGTCAAAGTGTTTACTGGGCAACAATCATATAATACCTGTGATGATGAGTAATTAGCCCTTTTTGATGTTTCAATGTTTCCACCAGACAATCGTACTTCCACTGTATTGTGTGTCCTATTTCACGTTGGTATGTACAGTTTCCTCCCGTCTGAAAATACGTTTAACCTTCTTTATTCCAGGTTTGCCTTGCTATTGCCCACTACTGCCATCCCGCTGATCCTCAGCTGCTGTTTGGCTTCGAGTATCGGGGGAGGCAATACAATGGATCCTCAGGTACACACTTGGCACGCCGTGCATCCTTTCTTGGTGCCAAAAGGCGTTGATGCTTGTAGTAAACGAAACGTCAGGATTGTCCATGCTTCGTGTTTTGGCATGAGACATGGCCCATGAAGTATTTGAAAGTGTGTATGTATATCTGCACCCCCCAGGGGAGCAAGTCAACGGTACAGTCCCCGGAGGAGGACTGCAGACCCCCCTTTTCGACCGCCCGTCTGAGTGGGATCGAGAGATCAAGAGAACGGGTGCTGCAGAGTGGAGGGTGTGCTCCATAAACGAGGGTTATGCCATCTCACCAAGGTATCAACTCTTTATTGATCATACGATTAGTGAGAAAATCAGTTGCTGCTGCTGTTGATGTGCGTAACATTTTCACTCTTTATCCTTATTAGGTGTGTTTGGCAGGAGAGCTTATTTATATCATAAGATCTGTTGCTCACTTCATGATTGCTTTTGAAGAAGAAGCTGGTAAATTCCTTGGTGTAACATGCAAGTCTATATGGGACAATATGTCCCATTTATCACAGTGCAGCAAGTGCCAAAGTTTGAAATGCACATTGTTTTATTTGGAATTTGAGGAAAGGCTTAAAGTTGCATAATGGCAGCTTGCTCTAAACAGCACACATCACATGGGGCTGCGGGAGCGCCGGGGGTATAGTCTGCAGTTTTCCCTGACCCAAACAAACTCGCTGCCAGAGATATTCACCAGTACAACTTGGCTGCTGTATTTGGGACAGATGCTGCAGACGAATGCCATGCGAACGAGCTGTTGACCTTTAACTAAGTCTTCATCTGTATTAGCACAACGCTGTCACATTCACCAACACGAAGCAACATACAGTCCTATAAAAGAGGTGTACCTGTTTGAGTGTTGGTGATTACGCAGGAGGAAAAGTGTCGCCTGTGTAATCGTTGCACTGTATCACAACTGCAGCCAAGGAACGGGAAGAAAACCTGTTGGAACATTAAAGCGAGGACGATAAGACAAAGAATGTGTGTTGGGACTGTGAGAAACGTCTGAGGTGTGAGTAAAAGGATATGTCGAGTGAAATATTTGTTCAGTTCTAATCTACCCCCCCCACCACCTCTCCAGCCTTCCAGAGTACTTTGTGGTCCCGGTCTCCCTGGCAGATCAGGATCTCAAGCAGTACTCATATTTCTTCACTGATAAGCGTCTCCCTGTGAGTACACGAGCTCTGTTATTGTGCTGTTTGTCATGCTTTGTTCAGGAAAACCCCTTTCCACGGTTTTGTTGATCCCTTTCAGTTATTAATGATTAGACTTAGGTGATTATAGTAGAGTCTGTTTATTTATTTGCTTTAGAGGGCTGAAACGCGTTCCACCGAACCTTGTCTGATTTATGCACACGCTTCCTTCTAGTTGTGGTGCTGGAATCACCCCAATGGGAGTGCCCTTGTCCGCATGGCCAGCATCAGTGATCCAATACAGCAGAGGAGGGTTGACCAGAGGTAGTGTGAGCCTCCCTACTGTATACGTGTTCAGAATATCTATTAGATGTCTGTGTTTCTGTTCATACTCTTTCAACACTGAGCTTCCATGGCGGCAGCAGATGTTCAGCTGCAGCAGTGGATAGACAAAAAAAACCCAACCTTTTATTTTACCAGGTTCAGGATTTGGTGAACTGTGCAGACAAACTGATCTTCCCACAGTTCCATAATGTTAACAGACAAACATATGCAAGGACATACTGGACCCTGCGTATAGTGTGGGAGTCTGTGCCTAGACCTCGTGCAGCCATGCTCCAAAGTCTGTGACCACTTTAACTTTGAGTATATGTCGTTATGCCACAAAATAATTACAATAAAGTGCAATTATTTGGGAAATGTATTTGTTGGTGTAAAATGAAAATAAAATAAAAAATCCAGCATATTGCGGATATGGTGTTACGCAGAGTTTCAATGCAGAATTGGTCCCGTCACTACATGTGAAACATACAGCAGGGTGCACTTTCAAGTGAGATTTAGTTGTCCGGTTTTATTTGGACAGAAATACTCTGAACTAAAACTCTAAATTGGCAAGCCTGTAACTCTGCTTTTTAAAGGAGCATGAAAACATGGTGGTTATCTCAGTGAACCACTGATTATATGCAGAAACACATGTCCGACCCCAGTAATACGCCCAACCCGTTCTCGCACCTCATATTACTGGGAGTGGGTCATTCTTGTTAAAGCCCTATTTTTAGTCCTTAAAACTGTCGAGTGTACCGATGAGACGTGGGCCTCACTGTTTGAGTAGATCTCTAATCCCGTCATGACCGTTCCCCTCTGTGTTGCGGTAGGATCTGCACTGCCATCACTAAAAGCCACCCGCAGCGCAGCGAAGTCCTCCGGTCAGATCTGGACAAGAACCTGCCGAACGTCCAGGAGATCCAGAGTGCCTTCGTCAAAATCAGGCAGATCTGTGTCATAGGTGAGCCTCATTTCACTTGTTGTCAATGGCAACCGACTTACTAAGCTCATGGATAAATGCTGTTTTTACACTGAGAGGGTTTCTGGACAGTTTTACATGAGTGTCTTTTTCAGTTTTTGACTCTTTTACTTTGTGTGCAGATCCTTTTGAGGAGTCTGAGGAGAAGTGGCTGTCATCCGTTGAGAGCTCGCAATGGCTGGAGTATGTCAGGTATGTAAATGTCCTGGCACAGTTTGTTGGCTTCCCTCTGAACTGCCAGTGCTGCTGCATGAAGTTTAAGTCACTCTGTTATTCTGCCATCTGGAATATACCATAGCTACGTTAACACACGTATCTGCTCTTTTTGATGAGGTGGGATGTGACGGATGATAGTCCATGTTATGTGTTTACTATGTATTTAGCACATCATATGTATTCTTTTTGGTGAAATGGTACATATTGGTAGAATTGTGCAATGATTTTTCCCCTCAGTTGTTTCCCAGCCATCCATGTCTTTAAGATTTTCCCTAAAAAATATACTATGCAATGTTTTGTGTCTCCCCCGAGTATAACATAAATCAAATATGGCCACCAGTGACTCCAGGAGTAAAATAAATACTTATGCTCTCTACCTATGATTCTCTGTTCATGTCTTACAAGACGCTGGTGTGTTGTACCAGCACACCTCACAAAGTACGAGTGTTGTTATTCAAGGTCGGTTGACAAGTGCTTGTGTCCTGTTTGTGACTCAAGGTCCTTCCTGAAGCATTCTACTGAGATAGTGTATCTACTGGAGGGAAAGAATGCTTCGGTCATACTCCAAGGTAAGTTTCCCTATTTCTGTCTCACTTATTTGTCTCTCCGTGTATCAGCCGCGGCTCAAGGTTTCAAACCCGGACGTCGTAGAGCAACATGACCATGCAAACGCACCATTGTGTCACTCAGTCGCAAAGTACAGTAAATATTGGGAAAGTGAGCTTAGGTCATTGTTTTCTTCTAGTTTGTATTTCATATCAACATGTGGATAAAAGGGAAACATCCAGAATTTGGGAAGTTACATGATGATGGAACAATATGTGTTTTCATCTCAGTGGTCGGGAATTGTGACCTTGTGTGTCCTGAGATCATCATGAATATAAACCAACGTTTGCTAGCACAGCCAAATGTTGTTTGTTTATTGTTTCTATTGTAGCTGAATGTCTTAGCAAATCGGGGAGGCAGAGAGGATGTGGTGCTCTACATGGTGAACCCAACTTGTATTAAAAAAAAAAAAAGTGTAACTTCCTGTTGTAGTCAAACTGACCGCTGAACTGACTGCTTTCCCTGCAAACAACTTGCTGAATGCACGTCTGGTGTCTCTCATTCTGGTGTCTCATTCTGGTGTCTCTCGTTCTGCACCTATAAAGAGGAGGAAGACCGAGACCTGAACTGCGTGGTGTCCTCGCTGGTGCAGCTAATGTTGGACCCTCACTATCGCAGCCTCGTCGGCTTTCAGAGCTTGGTGCAGAAGGAGTGGGTGATGGCTGGCCATCGCTTCTTGGACAGATGCAACCACTTAAAGAAGAATGACAAGGAGGAGGTACGCCTGCCGATGACAGCGCAGCGTTATTGAAAACAACCCTGCGCTTGAGGAATGGGCTCTAATGGATATTGCTAAGACACTCATGATTGTTTTTGTCCTCTTGTCTCTCAGTCGCCGCTGTTCATGCTTTTCCTGGATTGCGTGTGGCAGATGATGAATCAGTACCCAGCAGCGTTTGAGTTCACAGAGACCTATCTGACCGTACTGAGTGATAGCATGTGGATCCCCGTCTTCAGTACCTTCCTCTTCAACTGTCCCCGACAGCATGCTGAGCACTTAAGGGTGAGGGGCTCCTCTACATATTATAGCATATTTAGTCAGTTCAATTTATATATTTATACAAGGAAATCCCATTAAGAACAGTGCCCTGTTTTTTTGATAGTCCTGTGCACCAAATGACAAAGACACATAATGCCAAAACACATTTAATCTCAGTTAAAGGAGAATTAAATTACGACTAGAAGAGAATAAAATGGAGCAAAAAACAAAAATGCATACACAAGCTTTGTTCTCATTGATCTGCACACACAAATCCATAATGCCAAAGTGGATGTTTTAATTACAGTTTTACAGATAAATAAAGAAAAGCTGAAACGTTTTGAGTCAGGAAGTATTCAGCCCCTTTGCAGTGACACTCCAAATTAAATTAAAGGTGTAAACTAAATGCTGAAAAAGTCAAGGGCGTTGAATGCTTCCTGTATTTGTTCTGCGTACGGGCACGCTGAGTATCAGTGACCTTGTCTTAACTCCACAGGACTTTGCCAAGAGTAAGAGCATCCGTCTAGGAGAGGAGAAGGTCCTGCACTTCCCCCCTGTTTGGGACTGGTCACAGCAGTTCTCCATCAAAGACCAAACCCTCTTTAACAACCCCATGTATGTTGGCAAGGGAGCCACCTGCGTTCAGAACGGAGCGGTGAAAACATTCAGACGCACAAAGGTAAATATACGTCTAATATATTAATATACATAATCGCGCTATGAAAAAGAAGGCTTTTTAATCGTAGCCAGCATTTGCCAGGCACTGATCTCGACTAGTATGTAAATATTTGTGCTCCCAACTATTACTACATAGGAAACGTCACATTCACTTTGAAATCAGAGTGTAGACGATCAGCTTTAATTTCAGGGTACTTTCCACCGTGCTGAATGAATGAATGGCTCAAGAGCTGCAATCCTCCTTGTTCCTGATCCCCCATCTCCTGGGCATTTGGACAGATTTAAAGTCTGTTCAGTGAAAGGGCAATTTTTCATATGTGTTCATAATGTGCAAAGACTTCTAAAAGTCTGCAACTCAACCATCACCAGACACTGTATCTTACTCTCAGGTTCCTCTCTCCAGGCTTTTGTATTTCTTTCTACCTGTGAGGATTCAGCTGTGGTTACATTCTGCACTGTATTTCCCTGAGGGACTACCGAGTACATAGCTGGGGTAACTGAGAACAAGAAAACAAGGTTCTGGCTTATCAGAAGCAGCTTTGGGTCATCATGCTCAACATTGCCATGAAGGACTTCATTAGCATGACAAGGGTGTCAGGATGGCTTAGTGGTCAGAGAGACCGTCCTTCAACTGGAAGATGCTGTTCGAGCCCCCCTGTCGGCAAGCAGCCACCTGCTGAATTCAGCTCCAGAGGTGCTGCTCTCCAGCCGACCCTCTGCCCTGACGTCCTTGGGGGGGAGAAGTGAAGAGATTTTCCCTTTGGGGATCAGTGAAGAACCACTTTTTTCTAATTTCCCTGTTGAACTCCAATTCAGTAGAAGGAAGTATGTTAGTTGTTTGTTTTTTCTGAACGTGGAGCTCTCTTTCGGGAGCATGATGATTTGAAACTGGTTTGATGACCCAGATACTTGTTTAGTCAAGTTTAACATCATAAGCGTAGTCACAGCCAAGTCCCCAGAGATGCACTGAAATGCAGAATGGTTGGGAAGAGAATCTGACAACATTTCAGAAGTCCAGAGATGTTTATGGGTTACATTTTTGGAAGTCAGTGCAAAAAAAAGCCCCAGTTAGTTCAGATTTAGGCCATATATATTACAGGTATATTTACATAGCTACTTGGAAGCAATCAACTTGTAGAAAATTTGTTTCAAACACCACCAACTCAAAATACAGGTTGGTTTTACTTCAGTGTTGACAAATGATTCCAATCGACACAAAGAAATTTACA
>OMOV01097668.1:0-13088 GCA_900312565.1 Beryx splendens | reverse complement strand
CCTCAGCCTGGCCGGCTCCGCTGCTTAGAGAGGCTGACCAGGACTCTCCTTCGGGGAGCCCGGGCCAGGTGGGCGGGGAGTCCTGTTACTGAGGCCTGGCTGCACAGAGCCGGGCTGATCGATGCCGAGAGGCTGTCTGCGAGACTGGCAGTGTCGAGGCACAATATGTGCAAGTTTCAGAGACCCATTCAAGACTTCTTAAGACCTTTTGAATGCTACTTGGAATTTAATTTAAGACCAATTTAAAAACCAAATTAAAAAAGCAAAAATTGGCAGAAACACTATTTCTCATTGGACATAGTTGTTGAATATGCTGAAATTATAAATTGGCAGCATCAGAAAATGTGAAAGTCAATTTACAGGGTCTCTGCAGATTTCAGAAAGCCAAATTTGAGCCTTCTTCAGACTTTTTTAATGCTACCTTTAATTGGACTGAAGACCAATTTAAATAAACAAAAAGTTGTTGATGATAATGAAAGTTCAACCCTGCTCTTTGTTAATCTAAGCGTGGACATGCAAGTGGGTCAAATTTAACATGACCTGCTGGAAGTGCAGTAATGTAATATAACATAAGGAAATATAAGAAAATACAAGACCTTATAATGCTGTCCGGAATTGAATTTAAGACCAATTTAAAAATCAAAATAAAGAATCAAAGCTGGCAAAACCAGCCTATTTCTGATTGAACATAGCTAACAAAGTTCTGAAACTATAAATGGGCAGGATAAGGACAAAGGACAGCAGGAAATGAGTAGTTAAGGGACATGAAGTCCAATATAGCAGTAGCTGTCGATCTTGGTGCTCGGGACCCAGAGTGCTGCTGGTTTTCTATCCTACCAGCTAGTTAATTGCAGTCACCTGGCTCCCAGGTGTAAATTAGTCCATGATTAGATGGCTAGAATGCAACCCAGCAGAGACCCATGTCCCGATTGTTAAATAATGTTCTTTTACACACACTAAGACTACAGAATTTATTATTGCTACCCAACTGGGTAACTAGTTTCATTCAACTTCGGCACACATGTTCACAATACATCTGCTTAGCCTGTTTCCTCTAGGTGCAAACCCAACTTAGGTCCGTATTGCAACACATATACCTAAACAATAGTTCCTATTGTTACGTCCTTTCTCTGTTTTTGAGTTTTCCTCTTTTCAGAGCAGTGAACAACCCAATGCTTGACTTGTATCTCATTGGAAATAATAAAACATAAAATCTCCTCTTAATAACACATTATCAGCTACTGTGGACAAAAGTGTTATACTTCCTCTTTACGCTAGGACGTATCTGCACAGCTCAGCATTTCACAAACATTGACTAAGTAAATATTCATGAAAATTGCACATAACCATTTCAGCATGAACATATGCATACATCAACATTTCAGAAAACTTCAGTCCAAATTGTTTTGACTGTTCTATTCCCCCCCAAAGTTTCAGTATTAATCTGGATTGAGGGAGAATACATTCAGAGTCAAAAAGTTAATATTAACGTTATCGGTATACTGACTAGCACCTAGTCTGCGTGCTAATCTCAGAAACCCATCTGAATTCTGAGTAATGTTAACGAGCGCGAGAGAGACAGAGACCAAGCGACAGAGAGAGAGAGAAAGCGAGACAGAAAGAGAGCGAGCAACAGGGAGAGAGAGACAGAGAGAGGGGGACAGAGAGAGAGCAAGCGAGAGAGCGGGCAAGATACAGAGAAAGAGAGCGAGAGAGAGAGAGCGCGCGCAGACCAATTAGGGGCTGAGCAAATCAGTGCACTACATGCAGTTCTACAAATAAAGAGTGGGGAAAAAATATTGTGGCAGTCAGTGCTGATATTGTGGTGGGCCGCCACAAACTTCTCTGTGTGGGAAACACTGGACAGTGTCTGAATGACTGGGGTCAACAGTCATTAGGCCCACCGGGGGCCATTCCTTGAGCACACCTGAGGTGTCTCCTGAGAACATCACCAGAGTGTAACTCGACTTCGTAGGACCTAGCATCAATTGACTTCAGCACTCTGCCTAACCTGGGGTTAGACAGTGTGGGGTTCGAGCAGCTGTATCCTCACACAGTCACCCAGCGGTTTCAACGTGTCTAGGTCTCTAGCTGATCTGTCGTAGTAGGCACACTGACATTGTTGATTGTTTTCCACATCCTGGTTTTTTTGGGCTGTAGAAGACTTGCTTTTGTGGGCGGTAGCGTTCTGGTACGGCAGCTGAGTAGTCTCTGTGCCGGACTGGTGTCCAGGCCTTGTGACGGTGTGCTGCGGTGGTCCAGAAGCGCAAGATAAGGGTCCTGTCCAGCAGCTTTGGCTTTTAAGCATGAGTCTCTTTGCTGTCTTGACGGCTGATTCCGCTTTGCCGTTGCTCTGAGGGTAGCCTGGTGATGAGGTCTTATGCTGGAATTCCCACAGTCGGCTGAATTTCTGGAACTCGTGGGATGCATATTGTGGTCCATTGTCTGAAATGACAGTATCAGGGATACCGTGGCGAGCAAAACGGGCTTTCAGATCCTTTATCACTGTAGTGGACTTTGTATCTGAAGATAATCTAGTTCCCAAAAATTTGAATAGTAATCTAGTGATGAGGTAGTCCCTGTTGTCAAATGAAAACAGATCCGTGCCCACCTTTGCCCATGGTCTGCTCGGCATTTCATGTGAGAGTAGAGTTTCTTTTTGTTGTTTATTGTCCACTGACCTGCAGATGTCACACTTGGCTACATATGTCTTGATGTGGTTGTTCATGCCCTGCCAGACACACACTCTCTAGCCCTCTGTAGGCATCCTTCGACACCAAGATGAGAGGAGTGTAAATGGTAAGTGATCTCTCTCCTCAGCGCATCAAGGATGACAGCCCATTCACCCCTGAACACTATTCCTTCTTGATAGCTCAGCTCCTCCTGGAATGAGAAGTATGGCCATATTTCACTTGATGTCTTCGTCTTGTCGTCCGGCCATCCCAGGCACATTGTTTTGATGAGAATCTGCAGTGTTTTATCCTCTTTTGTCGCAGAACGGATCGCGTGGAGTCTGTCCTCAGAGATAGGTAAATGTTGTACCATATTAACAGTCTCTATTTCAGGAAGATAGGCTCTGCTCAGGGTGTCCACTAGCAACATGTATTTTCCTGGTACATACACTATGTCCAGATCATACTTCTGAATGTGCAGCATCATTCTCTGAAGTCTTTTGGGAGCACTCAGTAGTGGCTTCCTCACTATGGTCTCCAACGGCTTGTGATCACTTTGAACAGTAACTTTGCGGCCATTTGTGGCCGGTAAACTCCAACAAACTGTGGTCCAACGCCCCTGGGAAATGCTTGGATTGGATTTGATGGGTCCATTTCCCAAAAGCTCCAAACAAAATGTCTAACTGCTGGTGTTCGTAGACTATTACTCCAGGTGGGTGGAACTGTTCCCCTTGAGAACGGCAACTGCAGAGACCATATCTCAAGTCCTGGTGAGAGACATCTTGACCCGATGGGGCCTCCCCGATTTCATCCTTTCCGTTCGTGCGTCACAGTTCGTCTCCTCAGTCTTTGAAACAGTGTGCCAAACCTGGAATGTGGGACACAAATTAACATCCGCCTATCATCCCCAAACCAACCTCACAGAGAGAGTGAACCGCACCTTGAAGACCATGGGTGCATGTTATGTCGGGTACCAGCATAAGCAGTGGGAAAAATACCTCCCTGAGTTCCGGTTTGCCATCAACTCGGTGGTCCCGGAGTCCACGGGAGTTTCCCCTGCAGTGCTGAATCTTGGACGTTCACTGAGAGGGCCCCTGGATGTCCTGTTGCAACCTCGAGAGCCTGCTCCTGGTGCTCCTGCCTACACCAAAGTCGCACAGCTGGAGGAGTTGAGTTCCTTGGTTTCTAAAAACCTGGATTCTGCACGACGTCGCCAGAAAAGGAACTACTAAAACTGAAGAAACATGGTGTTTGAGGAACAAGACCGAGTCTGGGTACGATCCCATCCTCTCTCCAAAGCGTCTCACTGCCAAGTTAGCCCCTAAATGGCAAGGCCCCTATCGTGTGGTACAGCAGGTCGGGCCCATGAACTACCAGGTTGTTTTGGAGGCTTCTGGCGAAGACTTAAAGGTCGTCCACATTTCCCGCCTGAAACCCTGCTACCCCACTGCTCAAGACCTGCAGGAGAAGGAGCGTAAGCGTGTTCTGGAGATCTTTAATGAGGACTCTGATGAGGAGGACTTTCTTGGTTTCCCAGACACTGCATGTTCTGCTCCCAGTGGTGGATGGGCGAAAGGATCTGCAGAGGATTCCCCGCCTGACAGCTCCTCTGATGTATTTTGATGGGATGTAGTTCAGACCTTCCTCGGATCACTACAGCGCCTTACCCTAGGTCAGCTTTCACTAAGGGGGGAGGAGTGTAGCGACCAGCCTTCTGGATTACCTCATCTCCCACATGTCAGAACTTCATTCATGAATCTCACAGTCAACACCCACAATCTACCAATAATCCAATCACAAAGTCCAAAAGAAACCCCGCGAAATACGAAACCAACCTCTTGGAAGTTTTCATATGTTTCCTCAGAACAGCATGTAGAGTCAGTCAGTGGAGGAGAGAGACTCGGCATTACTTCGGCACCCGTGCGTGTTAAGTCCGCGGCGTTGTAGCCAATTTGCGGTGGACAGCGAGCCTCGCCCCGGAGCCTATGCAGGAGAAGGAAGCCTACTTTCCAGATGGAGTTTATTCCCAATCTGCAGGTTCTGGTGGAGCGACTGACCCGGCGGCTAAATAACCTGATGGCTAAATAACCTGACGGACTCCTGACTCTGACTTCTGACTGACAGATCCACGGTACAGTGAGTACCCGGTCGCTGTGTTTTGTTTTCTATACGCACTGTGAATTTTGAACTGCGATTACAGACGCTGTTGTATTTGATTTCCTGTTTGGTTTGGTTTGTGGGGATCCACGGTAAAACCCGGAGCGGACTTTGAGTTGCCTTTTTGTTTCAGTTGAGAAACCGGATTGAACTCTGTTACTGGATTGAACTCCGGGACTGGACTGAACTGAGACTGTGGGACAATCCACACACACACGCACCCACGCTCAAATCTGTATCTATATTGCCTTGTTTTTCATCAAATGAAAAACAGTATTGAAACGATTTATTTGTGCAGTGTGGGTTTTGTGATACATTTGAATTGCTATCTGCTTAACTGTTTTTGTATGGTTTGACAAGCTCTTTTTTTCCTCTTTTATAATTATTATTTGTCAGACGTGACTCGACTGGCACCCCACCTTTCTGACTCTAAGAGTGTCAAACCCGCTACAATGTGTACTGGTGGAATTTTTCCATGCTGAATACCATAGCTAAGAACTCTTTTTCTATTTGGGCATAGCCTCGCTCTGTTTGTGTGAGTGCTCTGCTTGTGACTGCGACAGGCTTACCCTTCTACATGAGTGCCGCACCCAAACCTATGTCTGAGGCATCGCACTGTACAGTCAGTTCTTCATCTGGGTTGTAATATTTCAGCACTAGAACATGTGCAAGAGTCTCTTTCAGTTTGAGGAACGCTTCCTGGTGTTGTCACAAAGCACAAATAGTGGTTAACGCCAGAAACCCTCAACATAATTCAACAGAGGAGAGAGTTCAAAGAAAAAGTGAACAACTCAAGAACAAGAGCTGAAAAGGCTTTGGCCCAAAAGGTGTACAACAGATGCCACAAAGAAGTGCATAAGAACATCAGGAGGGACAAGAGAACACAGGTGGGGAGACGAGCCAAGGAGGAAGAACTTGCAGCGACTCAAAGGAACATGAAGGAGTTAGATACCATCACAAGGAAACTGTCTGGGACATATCCACATAGTAATAAACCAATTACAGACAAGAACGGCCAACTGCTTTCAACCCAGGACGCACAATTCGACAGATGGGTAGAGCATTTCGAAGAGGTCCTAAATAGGCCACCATTGGCAGAACAGCCACATATTCCTGAGGCCAGGATATCACTACAAATCAAGTATGACAGACCAACAAAAACAGAAATAAAGGCTGCAATCAAGCAACTGAAAACTGGCAAGGCTGCTGGCCCTGACAATATTCCACCTGAAGCCCATAAAGTAGACATAAACTCATCAACAGACATGCTCTACGGCGTCTTTGGGAGAATTTGGGAAGAGGAAAAGACACCCACAGAATGGGCAGAGGGACACATTGTAAAACTGCCAAAGAAAGGTGACCTAAGAACATGTAACAACTACCGAGGGATCACCCTATTTTCTGTACCCAGTAAAATTCTCAACCGGGTCATCCTCAACCTCCAGGAAGCTGTAGATAAGAGGCTCCGGGACCAGCAAGCAGGATTCAGGAAAGATCGCTCATGCCCAGACCACATAGCAACACTACGCATCATCATTGAAGTCTATTGAATGGAATACGTCCCTGTACATCAACTTAGAGACAGCATTTGACAGCTTAGACAGGGCAACACTATAGCACCCAATGGACCACTATGGAATTCCCACCAAGATCATAAACTTAATCAAGAACTCGTATGATGGAACCTCATGCAAAGTCATGCATGCAGGCCAGCTCTCCCAGAGCTTTAATGTCAAGATGGGCATTAGGCAGGGATGTTTACTTTCACCATTCCTGTTCCTCCTGGCAATTGACTGGATCATGAGGGAAACAACTGAAGGGAAGAGAAATGGGATTCAGTGGACAATGTGGGATGACCTTGACTTTGCGGATGACATAGCTCTCCTTTCACACACACAGATACAAACGCAGGAGAAGACGGACAGACTCTCACAAGCTGCGACAAAACTTGGTCTTACACCCAATACAGCAAAGACACAGGTGAGAAAGATCCACTCCAAAACCAGCAACCCTATCCTCATGCACAGGCACAGCACTGCCCTAGAGGAGGTAGCAGCATTCACATACCTAGGCAGTGTTGTGGACACCACTGGGGGGACAGATGCCGACATAAAAAGCAGGATTAATAAGGCTAGGGTGGTGTTTAACATGCTCAGGAAGATCTGGAGATCAAAACACATCTCAATCAACACCACAATACACATCTTTAATTGCCAACGTGGAGCAGGTGATGCTGTATGGATCACAGACATGGAGTACAACAAAACACACCACAAACAGGCTGCAAACATTCATTAACACATGCCATAGGAGAATACTAAACATCTGGTGGAGAGACAAAGTAAGCAATGTGGACCTGTGGAAAAGAACGAGCCAGGATCCCAACTGACTTACAAATTCGAAGGAGAAAGTGGAGTTGGGTTGGACACACCCTCAGAAAACCCGACAAGCCCTGAAATGGAACCCCCAAGGAACAAGGAAAAGAGGTCGCCCCAGGAACAGCTGGAGAAGAGGTGTCCAGGCAGAAATGTCTGGGAGGGGGCTCAATTGGTGTGATCTCGAAAGAACCGCCAACAACCGAGTGAAGTGAAGGACATTTGTCAATGGCCTATGCTCCCTGGAGGAGCAAAGGGCTTAAGTCAAGGAAGTCCTCATGTTGTGCTGTCCAGTTCCACTCACAGTCTTTGTGTCAACTGCCTCAACACCTGACAATGGTCTGAGAGATGAGGGCAAAACTTGGCCAGGTAATTTACCACACCCAATAGCCTCTGAACTGCTTTCACATCTGTTGGTTCCGGCACCTGTTTGATGGCACGCACTTTTCCAGGATCTACTTTTAGTCCGTCCACTGTCAGGAGGTGTCCAATGTACGTGGCCTCCTTTTGTCTCAGTTTGAACTTGTCTGCGTTTCTGTGATCCCCGTCCCGTGATCAGCACATCATCTGCAATAATGTACAGACCAGGCAGATCCTCCATTGCTTGTGTGAGCTTTCGCTGGAAGATCTCAGGAGCTGGACTTATCCCCATTGGCAACCTCAGCCATCAGTAGCGACCAAATGGAGTAAAGAACGTTGTGAGGTAACTCGACTCCTCTTCTACCTTGACATGCCAGAAACCACTTTTGACGTCACACACCATAAATACTTTGGCTTTGGGCAGGTCCGGGAGTATGTCCTCAATGGTTGGTAGCAGGAATTGACTGCGCTTCAGCGCCTTGTTCAAGGGTTTGGGATCTATGCACACACTTGGCTTCCCATTGTGTTTTTGTACAACAGCCATCCCGCTGATCCAGTCTGTGCTTACTCTGCTTTTATTTGTCCCATTGTCCACTGTCCACTTGTGGGCTTCTCTGAGGTAACAATACTGTCTAATGTTCTCATAGTGCACCTTTATCAGTTCCATGGCCTCACTGGCTCTTCTACCAAGCAGTGGCACAGTACAGTCTGTGTCCACCACCTGTAACTCCAACCAGTATAGTTTGTGGTTTCTTGGGTTTCTTAATTTTATTTTACATTTCCCCAGTGGCCTCAGTTTGCTTTTGTTGTGTGTTCAAGTTTTGTGTCAGGATTAAGCAGATTAATTAGGATGATACTGCAAGAGGCACCACAGTCAACTTGGAATTTTATAATATCTTTGCCCAGGAGCAGGCCAGCAAAGAGCTGAGTGTCATTCCCTTTGTCAGTGTCCACTGCATCCACATTCTCCGTCTCTGCTTCAGTAACTTCTTCATACTCATCACTCTCACATTGTGCTATATTGTGTACATATTTCTTTTTTCGTTGTTCCGGGCTTGCCCTACATTTCGCTGCCAAGTGGTTCTCTTTGCCACACTTTTGGCACTTCTGGCATTTCCGTTTGCTTTTTTCATGCGTTTTCCCACAAAACTTGCACTCCACTTTGTTGCTAGTTTGTCTCTGGCACGCTGCTCCTTGCAGTGCATGCACCTCTTCCACCATCGGTCCGGAGAAGGCTTTAATATTCTCCCGAGACAGCTCTGCAGCCCTGCACAGCTGTACGCATGTGTCGAGCATCATGTTCTTCTCGCAGAGCAGTCTCTCTCTCATGCCTGTGTAATCCAATCACGAATAAGAGAGTCTCTCAAAGTTCCAAAGTTGCATGTTTTGGCCAACAATTTCAGTTTGGTGATATGACTGTCAATAGTTTCACTGGCGCCTTGGTTTGTTGTAAAGAAACGATAACGTTCCACAGTCTCGTTGACGCTAGGGTTGCAATGATCATCAAACTTTTTAATAATGTCATCCATCTTCCATGCAGCCTTAGCTGTATCACCCATCAGCATATCCAGCAGTTCCGTGCCACTCTCGCCGACAAGATAGCTGAAAATGTTCACCTTCTGCTTTTCATCCGTGGTCGTCGTAGTTATGTCCACATATAGCACAAATTCGTCTCTCCGGGTCTTCCATGTCCTCGAAAGATTGCTGGAGTCCAGGCACAATGTTTGCGGTGCTTTTAATCACTCCATATCGCATGGCAGGCTAGTCCCGGGTCAGGTCACATTAGCTAGCTAGCCATCTCTCCCCCTCCGGCGAAATCGTTGCTGCAACATCACTCCTTTTGCGCTGATAACACAGGCCAAGTCCTCTGCTGCTGCCACTGTTAAATTCTGTTCTTTTACACACACTAAGACTACAGAATTTATTATTTCTACCCAACTGGGTAACTAGTTTATTCAACTTCGGCACACGTGTTCATAATATATCTGCTTAGCCGGTTTCCTCTTGGTGCAACCCCAACTTAGGTCCGTGTTGCAACACATATACCTAAACAGTAGTTCCTATTGTTACACTGATGACCAGGATGGACAACCACTGCAATAGAGGCTTTGCCACGGCTGGCACCATCATGGGGTTCCATTGGAGAACTGGCTCTACGCAAAGAATGTCTAAATATGTAACAACTGGACAAGAAAAAGAGAAATAAACTAGAGTAACCTCTTGTCTTTAGCCTAGTCTCTCTACTCCAAAACACTCTGAATTGTAGCTTGAGAAGAGTCAGCTCAGTTAACCTGAACAAACTTTTTTGGCTAGTTAACTAGCCAGCAGGATCAATTAGTAAAGCAACCAATGTTGATGTTAACAAGCAGTTTCTAGCTGTTAGTAATGTTAGCTAGTTACTGGGCAAATCAGATGTGTTTACAACAACGACAGTGATGGTTATCTGACCAGATATTATGGTTAGCTAGCTAACATTATCTATATACAAAATAAACCAGATGTATCGTGATGTAATCATCAGTTCCCAGTCAAAACCAGCACAGACATTAACCATGTCTATTGAATTCTGTTGAGACGACCAAGTCGTACATTTAGAAACACAATCAGCTGTTGTTTCCTAAGAGCTGTGGACCACCAATATGGCCGCCAGAGAGTGCGTTAAAAAGCCCTCTATTGTAAAACAGATCCGATGGAGAAAAAAAGTTTTGTGTTTTATATATTGTATATTATATGGTATATTGTATATTAACACAAGTCTGTATTAATCTAAGAGTGAAGATGCAGCACAAAGAAATGTGTCATTGTATGGTGAAAAAATACCTAATGACTGTTTTTAAGATATTTTAATACTTTTAAATTGAGATAATTTTATGTAAAATTTTTAAGGACCACGGTGGCGCAGTGGTAGCGCTGTCACCTCATGGCAAGAAAGTCCTGGGTTCAATTTACGCCTGGGTCGCTGTTGGCACTGGGGTATGTTCTCCTCATGCCTTCGGTGCCTGGTGCCCAGGTGGGCTATCTCGTGAAAAAAAGGGCCTTTCTGTGTGGAGTTTGCATGTTCTCCCCGTGCTCACCTGGGGGTTTCCTCCGTGTAACACCGATAAGAAGCCCCCACTAAAAACATGCAAGAAGATCGTCGCTTGACGGTCCGAAAGGAAGTGGTCCCCAGGCGCTCTGCTGCAGGCTGCCCACCGGGAGGGGATAAATGCGGAGGACAAGTTTCACGGCATCATCCAGCATGTGTGTGTCTTCCAGCATGTGTGTGTATGCTGCCTAATCATGTGTGTGGGTGATTTCTGTGATAAAAATAAAGACGGGTTTGTCCGTCCGTGTTTCGTGTGTATGTGTGTTTGTGTGTGTGGTAGGGGCATACCGGATAGCAGAGCTGAGGCTTTGGTACCAGTCATTGAGATCCTCCTGGTTGCTGGACATCAGTAGGAGTTTGGCTTGGGGGAAGGTCAGCTGGAGGAAGAAGAGGAAGAGGTGGAGTTTATTTAAAGATATTGAATATTGCCAAAAACACTGATAAGATATCAACCTTAAAAAAAACCTATATTTGTCAAACTGTCTATATATCTGTCTGTCTAATCAAGATTAAATCAAACCTCTCCATGGTATATTCTGCTTAAGATTCTGGCTATAAAGGATAATGTTACAGAGAGTTATTGCTTTATAGGGTCAAATAAACTGCTTCCAGATATAGCGGATTTTTGTTAATCCCAATCTATGGAATTATCAAGCTTTTAGTTTATATTTTAGTGGCACAGCCATCTGTTAGTCATTAGCAGCCTGGGTATAGCAGGCCTGATATGGCAGTAACATGATCAGAACAGTAGAGGGCAGGCCAAATCCAGTCAGAAACCTTCCTGGTCAGCTTGTCACACAGCAAAAGCTCCTACTACTACTTCATAACCATTACTCCGCCTCGGAAAAAAAACTCAAGTTGAAATCAGAGGATGTTCTTTACAAGAACGCGGAGAATGCATACCTTAATAAAGTCAGAGAAATCAAAGAAGGCTGCACAAAAGACCACCTGCTGCTAAATCTGAAGAGGAAAACATCTACGGGAGGAAAAAACCTCTAATATTAAACTGACAAACAGGCAACCGGACCAAAATGTGTTGTGAGATTTCCCTACATGTCCCTGCTCCTCGCGAGTCTACAGTGCGGCGGGGTTCATGCGAGAGGCCTCTCCCTCTGAGTCAACAGTAATTACCAACTCTCTCATCCACACTACCAAGACCGGCCTCAGATTGCGCTTGTCAAACAAACCAATGGGAGCTGTCCGAGCCCAAACAAAAGGGGCTTTTAGAGCAGAATAATTACAACGGGAAAGCTATTACAGAGGATCAAAATTAGGCCTTCACCATATTAAATGACCTTTCACATTTACCTGACACTGCAGCCCCAACACGGGAAACCAGCGGTGACATATCGATAATTTCCATCTGTTTGGACAGAACTTTATGACGGTAAAGATGAGCATATACCTATTCAATATAACGTATAATATAATATAATGACGTTTTTTAAGGAAGGGGAGGGGGGAGTGTCTCATTATACATTAAATGGATTAAGATTTCAAATGTACCATCATCAAAAGTATTATCTAATTACAGAGTTCAGTGAGCGGGGCCGAATGGAGCGGTGCATGATATTAGGCACTCGCCACTTGGGGGACGGCGGGTTGATTTATGCACAAATAGATTCCACTTCTATTGCAATGCGGTAATTAGGGATTTGTCAGGAAATCTGACCCTCTTAGGTAGAAATTACTTTGTATAATAAGAACGGCGGAGCACGAAGCCTCCTCGCCGCACATAATTTAGCTTGATTATTTATACATCAAAGGGAATCTGTCAGGGATGTGGAAAAATATTCAAGTAGTGAGGGGATATTGGGGGGGGGGGACTGCAGACAGCAAGAGAGAGAGGGGAGAGAGAATAAGGAAGACTGAGGAAGTAGGAGAGAGGAAGAGACAGAGAGGGGCAGAGTGAAAGACAAGAGGATGAAGCGAGAAACGGGGGGCTGCCCAAAAAATAAAAGCCTGCTTTCTCTGCCAAACATAAGTGCGGAAGGGGGAGAAAAAAAAAACGGAAATTTTAATAAAAGCTTCTTTCTTTTTTTTTCAAACTTTGCATATAGATTGCCATGGCATTTACAGCTGTCAAATTTAATTTGGCTTTAATTCTTCATGGCCCTGGATGAGGAGGGCTCTGGAGTGCTGACAGCCCTTTTCCTTGAGCTCAGGTAGGGGCCCGGGATCAATAATGTGTCCTTATGAGAAATTACGCGTAATGCTATTGAGTATGCATTTGGGCCTCGGCGGGATAAGAGGCTAATGAAATGCCATTTCTGCCATTAGATAACGTGGAGCGGGGCTGGCGGAGAGGGGCGACAGGCTTGAGGAAGATGTATTTACTGGAGGGCCGGAAAAGATGGATCTCCAGCCTAATCTGATCCAGCAACTCGGAGATTCTGTTACAGCAGGCAGCCGTCACTACACTCCCCAGCTACACACACA
>OMOV01097665.1:0-10991 GCA_900312565.1 Beryx splendens | reverse complement strand
TAAATTAAATTAAATTAATCATATCTGAGGTAGCGCCTCCTCTGGTCGGTCGGGGCGCCTGCTCGGCGGGGGGAGGAAATGGGAGGAATAGCGTGTTCCTCCGCACGCGCTACGTCCTCCCAGTGAAACTCCTCGCTGTCAGGTGAAAAGAAGCGGCTGGTGACTCCACATGTGTCGGAGGAGACATGTGCCAGTCTACACCCTCCCCAGATCGGCAGAGGGGGTGGAGCAGCTTAGGCAGGGGAACAATTGGATGACCAAATTGGGTGAAAAAGGGTAAAAATTCGAAAAATAAATAATAATAAAAATTATAATAATAAAAAAATAAAGGGTTGGACTTTCACATTTTCTAAGTGATCAGGGGACGTACACCCGGTCGTGGCTGGACCTAAAATGCGCCCTAAGTGCTTAAGCTTAAGTCTCTCCCTCTCCTTCTCTTCCTTTCTTCTGACCAGCTCAGCACCATCAGTTCGTTCAGACAAGAACAAGATGCATTATTGAGCGCTGCATTGGATTTTTATCCCAAAAATAAAAAGCCCATTGGTCCAAAGTCCCATTGCTCCAAAAATACACACTCTTCCTGCAGTTAGAAAGATTCATGGCCTGCAATCAGTCGGCCTCGCCTCGCATTGGCGATGACGTCATTCTACATAATAATTAGCCATGTGCTTATTATTCCTTTACTTTTCTGTTTATCAGCACATCGGAATGAATTGTAATTGTACTGCCTCTGTGGAAAGTCAGATGGCTGATGGAGGACAGAGGCAGATTTCTATTTCGCCAATAATATTGCCATTCATTTACAATTAATTCCAATGTGCTGGAGAACAACAGAAAAAGTAAATGAATAATAAGCACATGGCTAATTATTATGCAGAATGACGTCCTCGGCATACGCAGATGCTCCCAATCAGCCGGGGAAAACATTAGGAGGCAGGCACTACAAGACTAACGTTAAATCATAGCTAATGTTACAGCGATGTAGGTAGCTTAATGTGGGCAGACCATGGATGTATTAAGGTGAAGGGGCAGGTTATAACGTTAGCTAGCATTAGAAAGCTAATAGCTCTCCCTGAGTTGGAGGAAGATTGAGCAGAGGAGCAATGCCCAAGGAAGCCAAACATCCACTCATCCTTTCCAACGATCAGCATGTTTCTATTCTCATTCTCAAGCATGTACACCAGAATCTGGGCCATGGTGGACGGACTCACACACTGTCCACGGTGAGGAAGAGGAGGTTTTGGATCACCAACGCCAATTCAGCTGTCAGGAAGATCATTGCTGAATGCGGCTTTTGTAGATGCTACAATGGAAGAGCAGTGGAACAAAAGATGGCAGATCTTCCAAAGGTGAGAATCTTTCATGATCTACCACCATTTACCAATACGGGAGTAGATTACTTTGGACCAGTTGAGGTAAGGAAGGGAAGATCAACCTGTAAGCGATACGAAGCTATATCTACCTGTATGGCAAGCAGGGCCGTCCATCTGGATGTAGCAGTTTTGCTGGAAACAGACGCATGCCAGTGGCACACCTAAGGTAAGACAATGGTACCAACTTCACTGGGGCAGAAAGAGAAGTGAAGGAGGCTCTTGCTGCTTTGTATCATGATAGGATTCAAGGAGTTCTGTTGCAGGTTGGAATCCGTTGGAGTTTTAATCCACCAGCAGGTTCACACCATGGTGGTGTGTGGGAACGAATGATCCGCCTGGTGAGAAGGGTTCTCAGCTCTGTCCTACGTCAGCAGAGGTTGGATGATGATGGACTTCATACAGTTTTCTGTGAAGTGGAGGCCATTTTTAATGATCGGCCAATTACCAAGCTCTCGGATGATCCCAATGACCTGGAACATCTCACTCCTAACCATCTTCTTCTCTTGAAGGGTAAACCAGCTTTGCTACCTGGAGTGTTCGAGCCTCATGACCAGTATGTGAGAAGAAGATGGGGGCAGGTACAATACCTCTCAGATCTTTTCTGTAAGAGATGGATACGGGAGTACCTGCCCTTGCTCCAAGAGGCAAAAATGGAACCAGAAGAAAATGAGTTTTGTTGCTGGAGATATTGTGGTGATCATGGATTCTTCAGATGCTCATGGTTCCTGGCCATTTGGCAAGGTTCTGGAGGTTTTTCCTGACAAACAGGGGCTTGTGCGTTCTGTGAGATTACAGATTAAATCCAACATCATTGAAAGGCCAGTGACAAAACTCTGTTTGCTACATGGAGTGTAGATTTGCTTGTCTGTACTGGACTTGGCTGTAACTTGGTGTATTATAACATATTGGCTTTGTTGTATTTTGTTTGAATTGTTATGTCTGCCTGCCACTAACAATTAGGGGCTGGTGTGGAGCCAGATATGTTGTTGGAATTACCAGAATGTAATTGTTATTTACTGTGTGTACATTGGGTGTCACTGTGCTATTATCTAGGGCTCAGGTATATACAGTAGGTAGGAATTGGAAAGTCACTGTTGTCGTCAGGTGTCTGACCCTGGAAGGGCAAACGGTTTTTGACCGCTGTGACGCTAAAAGTTTTTGTCATGCTGTAAGATGTGTGTTTGGTTTTTCGATGGAAACTGGAAAATACACTGTATTCACATTTATGCACGGTGGAAACAATAAAGGGATTGTTATTCTGCAACAGAAGAGCAGCCTGCAGATTCTGTACTGAACACAACACACAGCAAATGGTAGCGTATGGTAACATCAAACTAAAGCGAAGCGCATCAGCCAGGTCACTCCTGGGTTAGACATCTCAGTGGCTTAAGTAATAGACTGAGCTCCTATAATAATTATCTTATCTTTAATATCACAATCCAAATCATATCCATAATGTTAACTACTCAAACACCAGATTGAAATGCTGACAATGTACAGACATTTTACGCTTTGTAATGAAATCGAACTGTCTTCAGCCTTCTCTTGCTGAAGCAAGGACACAAATTTTCTTCAGAAAATTTAACCTTTTCTAGTTACGAGATAGTATCTCATAAATATGATTTAGTATTGTGGTGGACTCAATGGACATTATTCACCATAATCTGTGGTTTTGGTATGTTTAATACAGAGATATTGTGCGCTTTTCAGGGTTAAGTAGATACGGTCCCTTTAACAAACTCTGGATTTCTGGTCCAGCTCAACGCTGGTTATGTTGGGTAGCAGTGCCATGTTGTTAGCTCAGTCGGTTTTGGCCTGAAATAAATGATACAGGAGTTGATGTAATCAATGAGAGAAGTTGTCCGTCTCTGCATTCCTACCACTTGTGCCACTGGTTGACCCTGACGTTTGTTTACTGGACATTTCCAGAGACAGATCTTCATGAACATGGCGACTGATGCAGTTTCCCTCAAACTGCCGGAGTTCTGGGAGTCATCGGCCTCGGCCTGGTTCGCCCAGACGGTAGCGTAGTTTGCGCTTCGGGAGATCACCGCGGACGCCCCAAAGTTCCCAGGTACGGGCTGCTCTGGCCAACATTGTCATCACTGACTGCTGTGCTCTGGCCGTGGTAGCTGATAAATTTCTCCTGGCAACACTGCGCGGTCGCGCTGTTTTCTGCCCAAGCTCTTCCACCACTGCCTGGAAACACACAACAGCTCCTCGGCGGCGGCAGAAACCCGGCCGACCATGCAAAGTTTGGGACGAAAGCCAAGCAGTGCCGATTGCCATGCAGTTTCGGCATGGTGGGAAACAACAGCGCCAGTGCTCAGTAGTGGTCTGACCGTCGGCCGAGCAAGCAGGCTGCTGTCCATCCAAGACACCATCTCTAGACAGCATTTCCTGCGACACGGGCGTGCAGCAGAACGTCCTGTCCACATCGGGAGTCAGCCCCACAGGCAGCCCCATCCACACCTACGGCACAAGGTACATGGAGCTCTGTTGACAGCGGTTCCGCTGGGACTTTGTCACGGCAAAAGTGTGTCCGTTGGATGTCAAAAACCGCCGCTTGATCGACGCCGTCACCTTCTGTTCAGATGCGTGTACACTCAGCGGAGCAGACTCCATCAGGCTGTCTAGCATGCTCACCGCCACGGAGGAGTTTCTCCGTCTTCTCGCCGAGTTCCCGGACCTCATGCAGCCCACCTTCTGATCATCCTCCACCGTCAAGCATGGGGTGGAAAACCACATCGCCACCACCAGCCAAGCTCACCATCGCCAGGGAGGAGTTTGAGAATATGGAGTGCCTCGGCATCGTTCACCACTCCAACAGCCTGTGGCTTTACCCCTCCGTATCGCTCTGAAGCCCAGCGGCGGGTGGTGCCCCTGCAGCGATTACCGCCCTCTCAACAACGTGACGACGCCAGACTGCTAACCGGTCCCGCACATCCAGGATTTTTCCACCCACCTTGCTGGGATGGTCATCTTTTCCAAGGTGGACCTCGTTTGTGGATACCGCCAGGTGCCTGTCCACCCGCTGGACATCCCCAAAACGGCAGTGATCACCCCATTCAGACTGTTCGAGTTCCTGTGCATGCCTTTCGGCCTTAAGAGCGCCACACAGACCTTCCAGCGCCTCATGGACTCAGTGCTGCGGGACCTGCCTTTCCTCTTCATCTATCTGGACGACATCCTCGTCGCCAGCACCTCCAAAGCCGAACACCTGTCCCACCTCAGGACTCTCTTCAAGCAGCTCAGTTAGCATGGGCTGATCATCAAACCCAGCCAAGCGCCAGTTCGGGCTGGCCACCGTCGACTTCCTCGGTTACTGCGTCACCAAAGACGGGGCAGTCCCTGTCCTGTTGAAGGTGGATGCTGTCACAAACTTCTCACGTCCACTCACGGTCAAGTCCCTGCAGGAGTTCCTCGGCATGATGAAATTTTACCACTGCTTTATCCCCCGAGCTGCTCAACTTATGCAACCCCTGTACATGGCTCTGAAAGGTAAGGCCCCCAACCACGTGGTGGAGTGGTCCGTGGAGGACAAGGCGTTTGTGGACACGAAGACTGCTCTGGCTGGTTCTATGCTGGCACACCCATCACCCACGGCCCCGGTTGCCATCACCACGGATGCTTCGGATTATGCCGTCGGCGTGGTGTACAAGCAGTAGGTGGGCGGTGCCTGGCAGTTGCTCGCTTTCTTCAGCCGCCAGTTACAGCCCAGTGAACGGAAGTACAGCGCCTTCGATCAGGAGCTCCTCGGCCTCTACCTCACCATTTGGCATTTCTGTTTCCTGCACAAGCCACTGACGTTCGCCATGGCTAAGGTAGCCGAATCGTGGTCCACCCGCCAACAGCCACAGCTCTCCTACATCTCGGAGTTCACCACAGATATACAGCATGTCGCTGGCAAAGCCAACCTCGTTGCCAACTGCCTCTCCCAGGCCATCGCGGGGGGCCGTCCACTTGGGACTTCACTATGGCAGCTGATCAGGCCACCGACCCAGACGTGCAGGCTTACAGAACAGCTGTCACGGGGCTGCAGCTGGAAGACGTGGCTTTCGACGATGCCGGCACCATGCTCCTGTGTGACGTCTCCATGGATCAGCCCCAGCCCATCATTCCCCCTGGGTGGTGGCGGCATGTGTGCGACACCGTCCATGGCATCTTGCAACCGGGCAGAAAATCATCTACACGGCTGGTGGCAGCCAGGTTCATCTGGCACGAGCTCAAAAAAGATGTGAGAGACTGGGCTGGCACCTGCGTGGCATGCCAGCGTTTTAAGGTGCACCGCCACACCAAAGCTCCCCTGGTGTGGTTCCTGGTGCCTGAAAAGAGGTTCGACCACATCAATGTAGACCTGGTGGTCCCCCTGCCCCCCTACCATGGTTTCACTTACTTCCTCACCATGGTGGACAGGACCATCCGATGGCTGGAAGCCATCCCGCTGTCATCGACAACATCCACCGAGGTGGCCCGGGCGTTCATTGGATGGACCTGGTGGGCTCCCTGCCCCCCTCCCATGGTTTCACTTACTTCCTCACCATGGTGGACAGGACCATCTGATGGCCGGAAGCCATCCCACTGTCGTTGACAACATCCACCGAGGTGGCCCGGGCATTCATCGGCACCCCATCTGACCAAAGCCCACAGTTTACGTCCAAACGCAGTCGCAGAGGGCCTGGGAGTGAAGCTCTACCGCACCACCACGTACCACCCACAGGCCAACGGGTTGTGCGAGCAGTTCCATCGCTCCATGAAGGCCACTCTTCGGGCCAGCCTCAAGGACAGCAGCTGGGTCGACAGGTTCCCATGGTCCTGGGCCTCAGGACCACCCCTCAGGACCTCCAGTCCTCTTTGGTCATCTGTTGCTGTAGCCCATTTATCATAACGGCCAACAACTTGTGTGTTCAGATGCCCTTCTGCACACCACTGTTGTAAAGACTGTTATTGGAGCATTTGTTAGCTTGAACCAGTCTGTCAATTCTCCTTTGACCTCTGACCTCTCTCATTAACAAGCTGTTTTTGGTCACAGAACTGCGGCTCACTGGATGTTTTTTGTTTACCACACCATTCTCTGTAAACTCTAGAGACTGTAGTGCATGAAAATCCCAAGAGGACAGCTGTTTCTGAGATGCTGAACTACCACGTCTGGCACCAACAATCGCACCAATCAATCAAAGTTGCTTAGATCACGCATCTTGCCCATTCTAATGTTTGGTCAAACAAAAAACTAAACCACTTCACCATGTCTGCATGCTTTATATATTGAGTTGCAGCCACGTGATTTCACTGTTTGGAGGAGCAGACTGTTTGTGTTAACAAACAGGTGTACCTAATAAAGTGTGTCAATAAAGTGTCATATTTATAAGATACTATCTCATAATTATGACTAAGTAATTATGAGATACTGAATCATACTATTGAGAAACAATTCTCACTTGACGATTGAAAAAAAAGTGCCAGGTTTTTTTAACAGGTGGCAGAAACAGGCTTCCATATCATGTAATTAAAAATAAAAGCCATATGAAAAATAGAAAAATGTTTTTATGAAATAAAAACACAATTAGCCTACATATAGTTATGTAATTGTGAAAACAATGATTGTAATTGATAATAATTTTGAAATTAAAGACAAAAATCAATCTATTAATTTACTGATATTATATATTTCTATATTTATTTATGTAATTATGTTTTTCACCGACACATAGTTATTTAATTATGAATAATCTGGTCCTCCATACTAGGCGCAGAAAGCGTTTTCCATTGGAATTAATGAAAGAACAGCGCCAGCGCTTTTTTTCCACAGCTCTTCCGAAGCAGACGGTGGCGGTAATGCACCTATGACGCTGTTCACAGACCAGAAGAAGCAGCAGCAGTTCGTTAATCGGGGGCAGAGGGCGACTTCTTTTTGGGACGCTTTAAAACTATATGTAAAACGCATTTATTCGCCATCCTATATGCAAAACAATGACAAGCTATTGCTCCAGTTGCAAATAATTGATCATTGTTAAGAAGGCCCCCAGACTAACTTAACCACTTCTTCCTATTGCGTGACTTTGGTCTGTGTTCTGCCAGCAAAAATAAGAATGAGACTTCTGGTGTGATTTTTTCAGTATAAGAGCGTAATTTCTAGAACTCCACAACACTCAATGTTGACCAAAAAACATCTTTTTGTACAAAATAATAATAATAATAATTAAGCAATATATGCACCTATACAATCTGTACAATATTTTTCCATGATATGAATTGTTGTAATCATTTAGCTGAAGGTTCCCCTCTACATTTAAACAGAGATTTGGCATTTTTGGACTACATACACAGAACACTACACAGGTCACCTTTCATTGTAAGTGCACAATGTCAAAACACTCCTACAGACCTTTACTTTAACTACAAAGTAACTTTTAGGTCCAAGCTGTTTAAGAAAAGTCATGACAGGCCCTCAAAATCAGCCACACTGTAATAATATGACATTTTCTGACTAAACTGGACACAGTGTACAGTTTAACTTTCACTGTAAGTGCACAAGTTATGTCAAAACACTCCTGCAGACCTGTTCTTTCACTACAAACTAACATTTAGGTCCAGGCTATTTAAAAACAAGCCCAGATCCTGTGCAGACCCACGGCGCTCACTCTAGAGGCCATCTGACAAAGCGCATCACCTCACTAAGCGTTACATGACTGACTGAATGCCTGACCTGAATTTGGCTTGTGATGCCCACGGCTGCGCCATGGGAAAAATAGCCTCACAACCACTGTGACAAATGAGTGAGCACAACCTGTACTTCTTTTTTCGGTTTTAACCTACAGGAAATTCAACTACTTCAGATGGAAATACTGAATCTCGATCGAAAAGAGAGCTGAGCGAGTGACATATAGCTGGTGGTGGTAATAGAAGAATGGAGCTCATGTCAGAGAAATGAAGCACGCACATCAAATCAGACTTTCAAGGCCTGCAATTTTTCTTAAACTGTGTGGGCCTATGTGCAGGTCTGTGAGTGTTTTGATATTGTTACAATGCACGCTGAACTGTACAGTGTCTACTGTATTTGAGGGCCTGCCACAACTTATTTTTAAACAGCTTGCGCCTAAATGTTAGTTTGTAGTGAAAGAACAGGTGTGCAGGAGTGTTTTGACATATAACTTGTGCCCTTACAGTGAAAGTTAAACTGTACAAGGTCCAATTTAGTAAGAAAATGTCAGAAAGTGGAGCGTTTATAGTTAAGTGGCACATATTATGGCATTTATTATTATTATATTATTATTATTATTATTTTGACATCAAACATTAATATTGGTGCTCACTTATTGAATTTGAAGATGAAATGCAAAGTAATTGGTTCTCGCGCTTTTACTTTGAAGGCTAAACGACCAAACCGGAAGTGCTATTTTCTGTTAATTCGAACCAGCGGAACGCATGTGACTTTGTTGTGTTTGACGTCGTCCTGACTGCAGGTAGCGTGTTCTCCAAAGCTGTCACGCGTTTCTTTCTGTGGAAAATGTTCACCTTCAGATCAACGGCTTTTACAGCAATGCGATACCTGGCGAAAACACAAGCGTTTAATGGCGGTTTCCATACAGGGGGCCGTGTCTGCGGAGCTAAAGTGGCGGTTGTAAGTATCGAAGTCTGCGCTACACCGGATCTGCTGGTTAGCGACAAGGCTCACAGTGCCGTTCTGTCTGGTATGGGCGGAACGCCGTGCTAAATCCCTTTCAAAAATCTGCCTTAAATTGGCAGATTTTTAAAAGGGATTTAGCACGGCAGTCTTTACACACCCCTTAAAATGAGTCAAGACTTCTTTTTTTTGTTGCCCCGTTGGGACTGACACCACACTGCGTGGATGTCACAACTCGGACAAGCCACACAAAGGTGATATTTTATCCTTTATTGCAAATATTTTCTAACAAAATATTTTGCTCATGTGACAGAAGAGTGTTCAAGGACGACAGAAAGCTTGTCAGAATGGCAAAATTCGGTCTGGAAACTTTGCCTAACGATGTGATAGCTAATGGGACAAAGTATTGGGAGGGAACGACCCGGGACGCAGTGTGGTGTCAGTCCCGACGGGGATAGACTTTCTTGAGTCACGCTCTTCAATTCGGCATACGTCCAATTCACCAGGCAGCACTTGCTTTGATAACATTTTATATTTTGTTCAGCTGTTAGTTGTACGATCTTCTACCAAAATGCACCGTTACTGTTGATGAACACCGTTAACCACTTGTAAAAGTTGACATTTTATTGAAATAAGTGCTGCTTGTTGATTGCATGCAGAAACGATCTGAAGTCATAACTTAGTTTAGGGGTGTATATGCCTTTCCTGTTAAGCAAGGTCAAATTAGCTTTCCAGTTTATTATTGGGGTTTGTGGTGGCGTTCCCCTCTTGCATACCAGGAGGCAGCCTGCAAGCTGTCTGTCTTTGACTGTTTTGCATTAATGTTGACAGGTGCTGTCAGGCTGTGGGGTGTTTGATGGCACAGAGATACATGAAGCGTCAGCGTGAGTTCTGCTCTCTTACCGTACTTTGTTGTGTTCCCTTTGTGGTTGTCTTATCCTTCCCTGAACATTTGCTCAGTAACCTGTCACATTTATTGTAGCTCATAGGCCTAGAGTGCATTGACTATTCTATTCTATTACATTCTATAGGCTGACGATTTTGTGTGTGTGTCAGGATCCTGGTGCACCTTAGCCGAGGTGGAGCTGAAGTTCAGATGTTTGCTCCTGATGTGTCCCAGATGCATGTGGTTGACCACAGCAAGGGCCAACCTGTTGAGGAGTCCAGGTCAGACCCTGCTCTTATCAGCTCTCTCTAAACTAACAGCATCACTTTGGTTGTTGCAACTCCAATTTCCAAGGTTGGAAATTAACTGAAATATTACTCTCAAGTAGGAGTACTCTTACTTCACTTACATTTTACATAATTTGGATACTTGAAGTACTCAAATGTTTTATTACACCAGAACAATCATCAAGATTCTACCCATGTTTCAATGTTGATGCTAAAATCTGCGATGTGCGATAACATTGTTCAATATTGTGATGATGATATGATTTGCGATAAATAAACAAATATAGAAGCGTGCATATTAGCTATGTTTCTATGTCTTTCTGCTATAGGTACACTGCTGGCATAGACCCCAAACATTGAATAGCCTATGCCAACTGAATAAAGAATGAAATAAATTATTTCGAACATGCTTTATGGAACAAATTGCACATGAATACCCAACCAATTAAATAGAACATTAATTTAAATAAGACATTATTACTATAAGAAATTAAAGTTTGATTTCCCCTGCTCCCTTTAAAATATTTTCTTCCAAACTCAACAAAAACATCTCTTGAAATAAAAAAATATCTGTGGGGAAAACAACTTAAATAATTAAATAACTATAAATTGGTCATTTAAAACAACTGTAATGTCTCCCATTACATTCATCAAGGCCCTCGACTCTGTCCAACAAGGTGTATATGAGGGGGGAAATTGAAATAGAGTAGGGCCACTAAATCAAGAGAAAATTAGATAAAATCAGGAAAAAATATCTACCCCTTAGAGCAAGTTACTACCTTAGTAATAAGTTATTGGCCAAGAAAACCAGCATGTTAACT
>OMOV01097661.1:0-11309 GCA_900312565.1 Beryx splendens | reverse complement strand
CACACACACACACACACACACACACACACACACACACACACACACACACACACACACACACACACTTAGCCTAGTGTGAATTGTACTGTCTTTGTCATTTGAAAAACAATCGAAAAGGTAATAAATATATTTCACCATAAAAACATTTTATTTTAATGCAGTGAGCAGCCTCTCACTGATGGTACAGTGGTAGAACGGCAGCACTGATGGCTGCTGAATAAATATGGAGCTGATTGGCCATGTGGTGTTGTGATGATAATCAGCTAAAATGCTTAAAACTGGCTAGGACTTGAACAGTCATACCTCATGTCTCATTTCAGGTCCAGTCATGAACATGTGTTCATCTCCTGATGTGAAACACGTTGGTAATGGGGCGCAGAACTTTGGTGAAAATATGACACGTGGACTTGGCATATAATTACATAGCGTTGGTGGAGGTATGCGCTCTACTGAGTGCCATCTCATTTGTGTTTTGAAGCTTTCATATACTGTAAATGGAATTAGATCTTTATTCCAATTGATACTTCTATAATCAAAGTAGAAAATAGCTTCCACATACATATAATTCATTTTTCGAATTGTTGGAATCCTTTTTTCTGCCTTTTGTGTTTTGCAACTTTGATATAAATAGAATCCAGATTTGTGCTCCAAATAACAGTATGGCCCCATAACCAGTAGAAAATAGCTGTGATACACATACACACACGATCCAGCAGATGGTGCTACTTCTCCCAGAACTGCAGTGCACTACATGAGCAATGCTCGGTCTTGACTGCCGATCAGACATCACCCCACCCAGTATCCGTCCCATTCTGTGGCCTACAGGAGGGATACATGAAGCGGTGCAGTTATATAATATTCATTTACAGCCAGTCAGAGTGAAGCATTCATCCCGGCCATGATATCAGTAATTATGTTAGAGGCTAAACTTAGAGGTGCAAACCACCAAGTAAATCAAATCGGGGAGCCTCTCATATTGATTTCTGAATTGATATTGCCTGTAAAAATAGTTTGAATGTGTTTTTAAGTATTAAGTATGAAATCGGTCTTGCTGAGAATAATGTAGTCAAAACTGAATGTATGTACAATAAAATTGCCATTAATTGATTGAACAAATGGCATTGAGATTGGTTTGAAAGGGAAAAAGCCTTTGTGTTTATTTGATCTTTATCATCTATTGCAAACCACTTATTGGATTTTTTTCACCATTACTATGTCTTCCTCCGCTCATCACTCGATCCTCTATAAACTCTCATCCACAAGTAAATGTCAGGAATAATATTCAAAGAAAGGATTGCTTGGACTTAAAACCACTACATTCATTCCAAATGGCAGAATTCTTGAACCTTTGATACGAGTCTGGTAAGGTGCCATGTTTCTGCAGCTTCATTTCATCTCATATTTTGTGTAAGAGTATTTTGATTTACACTTAGGCTAAATATCAAATCCAAGAATGCCAAGTCCATGTTTGTGTGCTTGGGGAGAGAGTTCTTCCCAAGTTGTCTTGGAAAGAACAAATGTCTCATGAGAGCAGGCACAGTGAAGCGTCCTTACAGTTTGAGATGGACTTTGTGCTTCGTGTGGCGTCGCTGATCAATTAAGCTGCAGCTGCTCATTTCCTGTGTTTCAACAATGTAGTGTAAATTATAGCGTTGTGTGGACATGATGCGTAGTTCTTGCAGTGGATCCTGGGGCTCCCCTTTCACTAACTGAGTTTGCAAGAGCAGCTGCAGGGGACAATACAATTACAATGACAATTTCCCATTTGGCAGACACTTTTATCCAAAGCGACGTACATATGAGATTTTTATACAACACAAGCAAGGATCTATTCAGGAGAGAACAACGAGATTAAGTGCCATAAAGCTAAGTTCTGGTCAGAGGCAATGCATAGAGGCAGATAAAGATTTTTTATTATTATTATTACTATTATTATTACACAGTCCATCAGGCGAGAAGGTGTTCACTAAAGAGCTGGGTCTTTAGCCTTTTCTTAAAGATTGAGAGGGACTCTGTGGATCGAATGGAGATTGGTAACTCGTTTCACCACCGAGGAACCACAGCAGAAGAGTCTGGCTAGAGACTGAGGGCCTTGCTGTGGTGGCAGCACCAGACGCCCTTCCTTGGCAGAGCGAAGTGGGCAGGAGGGAGTGTAGACCTGAATGAGGGAGTTCAGGTAGGTAGGAGCCGTTTTTGTTGCTGCTTTGTAGGCGAGCATCGAGGACTTGAACTTGATGCTGGCAGCAGCTGGGAGCCAGTGGAGGGATATGAGCAGCAGAGTGACATGTGCTCTTCTGGGCTGGTTGAAGACCAGACGCGCCGCCGTGTTCTGGAGCATCTGCAGAGGTTTGAGCGTACATGCTGGGAGCTGTCTTTGAAATTTAATGTGTGTCTTGACTAAGTTTATCTCTGCCTCTGCCTTTAGCTGTGCTGTGATCACCGCTGTCCCAGCTGGCGTCAGCCAAACCTTCAGGTGTAATGGGATGAAAGGTCGTGAGGATGCAGCACTTGACTGTGTGTGAAGTGGCGGTTTATGGGGAAGCGTGACCCATGAGGTAGGTTCTGCTCTACATCGCCTAATATTGTTGTTACAATACATTGAATGGATTACAATACTGATGAATGAATTATTCTACTGTATTTTTTCTAATAAAAAAATTGGCATGAGGTAGAAAATCAGCTCGTTCATCACTGTGTTGATGGAGGAATACAGAAAGAGCCATGGATGGGACTCATGACAGCATGTTATTAAAAACGGCATCCTAACACTGGATCTCCTAATTAAACCAAGTCGCCTTCACCAGTAGAGAAGACTGCTGTCATGAAAGACCTCTCAGATCCATACTGGAGAGTCCCTGCAAATCAGTGGAAACGATCCTGTGTAATAAGTCTCAGGAATCTACCGGTCATTTTATTAGCAGTGGTCTTTTGAATCTCGTTGTATACACGGCAGTAATGCGTTCCCATATATTTACATGTTGGGTGATGCTGTCTTCTTTGCCACCTTATACTCAGTTTCGCAGTAATTTGTACCTAGTTACCTTCAGCAAGGGTTTAATTCCAATCAATTAGTTGTAGTTTTGTCCACCAAAGTGAGGTACAAATGTAATAGGTTCCCCCTAACCCAAGAACAAAGCAGGTAAAGACAAGTAAGTTCAGATAGAAATATATACTAACATCATAAATAATTCTGCATGAGTCCCATGAAGAAGTCCACTTGTTGAACCTGTTACGATCACTAATACCTAATTAGGTCTACTGTAAGAAATGTATAGTGTTCCTGTGGTTATGTGTGTTTATTAACTCGCTCTCCTTCCCTGCAGGTGCACAGTGGTAGCCTCTACCCCAGCTGTCCCAGCTTCTCTTCCTTTAGGTGAGGCAAATGGTCGTAGGAAGGGACGTTCAAAATGGAACAACTTCCTCCCTGGCTGCACTACAGTCCTGCAGCTCCAGCAGCATTTAGCACAGATGTCAGAACACAAAATGTTAACTAACTTTAAGGTTTCAGTTCTTCATTTTAAAGTAAGGCTAATGCAGTTTGAGCTCAGAAAGACACAAAGTAAATTCCTTGCATCTAAACTGAAGCAAACCTACAGCTTTTATTAAGGATCGTCAAGGCAAACTATCCACCTTCCTCTCTGAGATCAATAATGCTGTTCCAGAATTCAAATCAGAACTTAGGTCTGAACGTGCCTTGCCTTACAAAACAAGATTCCCCAGTGTCTCTAGAGGAGTTGGAATCAGTATCTCCTGGTCTGGATGGCTTTCCACCAGAGCCATTTGTAGCTGTGTGGATCCTCTTTGCACCAGGTTTCATAAATTCAGTAAACTATTCTCTCAAGCTAACTTACTTTCATTGTGAGCAAAAAACTACCTTGATTTCACTTCTTTAACAGAAACCCTTTGATGGCACTATCAACTGAACTAAAGTTGTAGCCAAGTCAGCACAAGGCCTTGCATCGTGTTCGGTCTATACAGACCGACTGCTGCTGTCGCTTGCAGACTTGGTGCCGTCTAATCAAGATGTTCATGTGCAGTACTGGTGCTAGATGCTGAGCAAGCCTTGCTTCTGGTGTTATTTGATTTTAAGGCACTTTGGTTATGACAGTTTATCAATATGTTCAGGCCTACAGAAGCAACAATATGCCTGTGTTCTCTCTGCACTGGGGAATAAGGCAGTGATGGTAAACCCACTCTGTGTAGACAGCTTCACACTGAAAGTGTCAGGCCAATAGACATTTCTCATACTTCATTTCTGTACTTTGAGGATAGTCAAGAAAAAGGTGAAAAGCAGTCAAAAGGTCATGCACTCCACACAAACTCGGTAAGTAATGTTGCCTCTTGCTTTTCTAGATTACGATTCCAGAGAAAGACTGAGGAGCTGTAGTTCAGATTGCTGTGAGCAGCAGAGAACAAAACATAAATGACCTTCTGACTGTAATTTAGCTTTGTAATGTAGTGTGACTGGCATACAGGTGAGAACCGTTGGCAGATCTGATTCGTCTGGTTGTCTAAATATTGTCATTGTTTACTCTTCAGTCATTTGCAGAGATATTAGCATTCTGTCGGTTCTCACAACTAATACCTCAAGTACATGAAATAATTTCCCACTGGTGCAGATTTAGTATTTACTATTGACCAATGACTGGTTTAGGATATTAAATACACAATACACTGAAATATTTTATTTAAACTGCTGATCCAAATAATAGGACACACATCAGTTCATCTTTAGTTCTCAATGGTTTGATTTACTGAAACTATAATCTGTAGAACTATAATCTGGCATGTACTGAATGACCTGTGTCACACACATTTCTCCTAAATCCTTTGAAGCACAAGCAATGTTTCAGATTCTGACTAATAATTAATGTAGGATCACTTTAACAACCAAAAAATTGGTGCTAGTCTAAAAAAAATCGTTCAATGCGTGTTTGATTTTGATGCATTTGGAAAATACAATAGCATTTGATTAAAAAAGACCAATGAATTAATTTCCACTGCAAATATAACCATGTGCACCATATTTACTGATGAATGTGCAAAGTAATATAATAATAAGTAATACAAATTTTCAATTACTTTTCATGTTTACCAAATCAACTTTACTGGAAGTCCTCTAATCTGTTTTATATCGTAAACTTCTCTTCATCCATCACCAAATACTTTGTCTCGACATAAAGTCCATCTCAGGAGCTGAAAGGTCTTGATGAGTTGATAAGTCCCAAAACATGATTCTTGCTCCCGTCTTCAACTGCAGCTCAAACATTGCTGAAGAAGTATCTATGAGGACGCTCTCCAAACCAGTTCTCCATCACACCAAGCCTTGGGATCACTTCTTCTGGAATTTACTCTTTTTCTTGTGCCTCTTGCCAGCTCCCTGTGCGGCTTTCTCTGTCATGATCTGCTGGTATTTCTTTTTGTTGTTGCTGGTAAGAGAAGGGATAGAAATAAACAGTATTTGTTAAATGTGTGGTTCCTTTAACGTCTTGCAATTTGATTAAACATTTTTTTCTCCTTGAATAAAGTGAACCTGCATAAACACAACCGTCTTCCCTTTATTATACCTTACATTTCATATTTGTTTTGCTGCTCAGCTCTTTGAAGCTTTTAGAACAGTGCTTTTTAGTAATTAACCATGTTGGAGGGAATACTATCTGTAGAGATTAGCAATAAAGACGCAGTGTGTTGTTGGTGTATCTGACTCTAGAGGCAGGTAACGTACTGCCTGAACTCGGCGTCTGCCATCAGCTCCTCCACCATGGTTCTCTTCCTCTGCCTCTTGGGAATACGGGAATGATAGAAGTCGGCTGGGTTGTCCACCACTGTACCAATCTGTAACACACACACACACACACGTCAAACAAAATTACCTGCAATATATAGTGTGGTTATATAGTATGGTGTTGATCGTTGAAAAGCAAAATTCCCGTGATTATTGCAATCGTTGATACAAGTTTTATGCAGTGAAATGCAATGATTTATCAAAATTGCAAACGATCAGAATATGTGCAAGGAACTGATCATTTTGAACAAATAAAAAAACCTGCATATTTTAATAGTTACTGACCTGGAAGTACTTAGGAAATCCATCTCTGTCATTCTTCTTGTAGAACCTCTTGGAGTCCAAGGCGCCTCTCATTTTCAGGACTTTGAGGTCTCCTCTCAGCTCAGGGGTCATCTCAGGAGCCTTCATGTTAAACCAGCCGTCTCCTGTTGTCTTCTTCCTCTCCGCCTGGGGAACACATGCAAGATGAATAAACAAGCACTGTAGAAGCATGTAGCTTTTGCAGTGAGTGTATGTATTAGCAACAGTCATATTTTTGGTAGTATCCAAACGAGTAGCATCTACAAACCGAAGCACCCGACTTACTTGGCGTTTCAGTTTTAAGGCTTGCTTGGATTCACTGTATGGAGGCACCGCGTCCTTCTTCTCAAAGTCTGGACCGATCACACTCTTCTTCATCACCTGTGAGCAGGCGGAAAAACTTAACACGCACAAAAGCACCACACCACACCAACCCTCCCGCTCCTCAGAGATGAAAGAGCCAAAGTCAAAAAGGATTTGAGAAAAAAACGAAAACGCACGAGTAACACCATCTCGAGCGTTATTGAATTTACCCATCCTTGCATAACTCTAAAATTCATTACACATTCTGCATCACAGATCACCTTCAAAAGGGGGGAAAATCGATCAAAGTTATTTACCTCATCTTGGATCTTCTGTTCCTTTAGTTTTTTCAGCGAGCTGGAGACACCTTTTGATTTGCTGCCATCAAAATTGATGTATAAACCCCCAAGCTCCTTCACTCTGAGGCCCGGGTCAATACGGCTGGACAACTCTTTCCTGAAACAAATTGGCAGAGAGAGAATTCCTCAGGAGACGCAGCCGTGTCTCATTTCTCACCTCCGGGTTCCATAGGATAGGAATATAAGACGTAATGATAAAGATGTGTGTGAAGAGCGTGGCCGTACTGTCTGTACGTGCTCGGCAATTCAATATTCAAGTAATACAGATTTATTACCCCGAAGGAAAAGAAAAATCAATGTTTACATTCCTCTGAATTAGGAAGGCTGCCACAGTGGGAGCTCAATAATCCCTACTGCTTCCAGAGACCCGTCTTCACTGAAGTTATTTGATCTACAGACTTACATAATCTAGGCCCGTTAGGAAGTGTACTGTTTATGTTAATGTGCATGGGTGTATGTCTAATCTAGCGTGCCAATCTGAAGCGTTCACCCCGCATACACTTACAGCTGAGGATTTTTACTGGAGAAGAGGATTTGTGCATCTTCGTCATCGTCATCTCCCTCTTCGTCCACAAACTCTTCCTCCTCCTCTTGCTCCTCCTGCTCAGCCTCCTCCGTCTTTGTGCCCGCCCCCCTCTCACTTGGACCCGCCTGGTAGTACTGCTCATCAGCCTCTTGCCCGGGCCGCGTGTCAATCATAAACAGCCCATCGACCGACGCAGCGGCTGCTTCGGGCTTCTTGGAAGGTCCTGCTTTCTCTTCTTCCATGTGCTCCAAATCTTCCTCTTCCTCTTCTCCAGAACCATCCCTCTCCTCCTCCTTCTCCTCTTCTTCTTCTGCATATTCAACATCATCTTCATCCTCGCTGCTGTCCAGCAGACTGATCATTCCTGTGTTCTGGCTGACAATGACTGAGTTTTCCGGTTGCTGTTCAGAGCAAGACTCCACTTTTACTTTCTGTTCCTTGCTAGATGTCACCTGAATGGACTCGACCTGGTTGGGCTCTGCGGGGGGAAGAGGCACCTCACTTGAGCCAACCACCTGCGGAGCATCTTCATGTGATGCACTAACCTCCATCTCCTCCTCCTCGCCACCTGGCAGTGTTTCCACAGTAGCATCCCCGTCCACAGGCTCATCCTCCAGTCTCTCGGTTTGTGACGGGTGGGCGTCCACATCACTTATTTCCATGGCTTTGTCTTTCTCTTCAGTCTCCTCTGTGACTTCAGGAGTAACAGCCCTTCCACATATTGTTATTGCAACTGATTGGCAAGAGGGGAGCTCCAATGGCTGTGATGATGGGACCGTTTCCTGCATCAGTGCAACCTCTGATGCGTCGCCATCCTCGCTCTCAGCAGACGGCTCCCTCTGCTGGTCTTTGGCTGTCATTGCTGGCTCACCGACAGCTTCTTCACTGCGACAAGGACTATCTGAAACTGTTACCGACTGACTGAGAGAGAGCTGGGAATCTGCTGGAGTATCCATCTCCTCATCTTCCACAGTGATGACCATCACTCCCTTTGCAGTCTCTTTTGTGTCTGTAGACTCCTGGGCAGCGGTGGTAGATGGTAGTGCACTAGCAGATTCATCCATCTCCACATCAGCAGTCACAGATAGGGTCACACTGCCTCGACGTCCAACTTCTATCACTCCAGCTTCCTCTGGTGAAACGTCATTTGATGCAGTCACATCTTCCTCTTCTTCCTCTAACTTTAGGGTAATATCTTCCTCCAACAGGATGCGTTCTGGGTCAGCAATCACTGTACTTTCTAACGTAGTGTCGTTCAATACACCCTCCTCCTCCTCTGCTGCCTCTGACACAGTGACCTTAGAAGCTCCGTCCTGGGCTCTAGGGGTGCTAGCTCTCTCTAGAACAACGCTAAGAGCCTTGGCTGAGAGCCTGGTGGATTGAGCAGCCCAACTGCTGGTCCCAGAGCCTGTGCGGCTGCTGCAAGGTGTCCCTCTGCCCCACGTGGAGCAGGGGCTACCCAGTGGAGAATACACGTCTGTCAGGTCAGAGTCCGAGTCCACGGCTTTGGGACCTGTGGACCTGGCCTTGCCCCTGCTACGAGTGGTCCTCTGCGGCGTCATACTGGGCCCAGACTCAAACCCTTCAGATTCGCAGGACTGGGGCTCGCTTACAACTACAGAAGCCGCCGTCTTCCCTCTTGAGGCCCTGGTCCGTCGACAAACTGGGTCTGGCGACTGAGAGCCTTCTGAGACCTCGTCCAGGTACATGGGGATGGGCCGGGTTCGCCGACTCGATCTAGTAGCTCTGCCAGTGATGGACACGGAAACGTCAGCACCTGAGACACTGGACGTGCAGCTGTCAGCATCTGAGAGCTCCGAGTCTTCAGTCTGCTGCTTGGCTGATGACCTGGTGCGAACGCTTCTTCTCTGACTCCTGGTGACTCTTTGGGAGTCTGACACCGCAGAGCCGCAGGACTCAACCTCGGCTGGATGCGACCTTTCTGGAATCGCCTTCTTCCTCATGCTCCGGCGAGCGCTCTGGCTCCCTTTCGATGCAGACACCGCTGAAGAACACGATTCCACCTCAGACACCTCTTCCTGTTGTTGACTTGCTGGACGGGGCTGTCTCCTCTTCCCCCGGGTTCGTGGGGTCGGAGGTTCGACGTCGGATACAGCAGAGCAGCAGGACTCCAGGTCTGACACGTCGGCTTCATGGATGGAGCCCACGGGGGTGGAAGGATGCTCTGGACTGTGGAGCCTGGACGCTCTGCTGCATCTTTTCATTGAGCACGTCTGGGTCTGGGGAGATACTGGGGGTCCGCTTTCGCAGTCATCAGCCTTTCTGCTGGTCTCCTCTTCCTGGGCATGCTGGGTAGGACTGTCCGCTTGTTTAGCAGTACTCCTGGTTCTTCGACCAGTGGATGGAGTGGCCTGGGTGGCAGATAAGACAAAGTCAATAATACGGCCAGCTATACAGCAAGCTGGACCTCGGGTAGCCCTGTTGGGACTGGTATCACACTGCGTGGGTGCCGGTGCTGCCAGTCCAGAGTCTTTCCATTTAAAAAAAAAAACGTGTTTTAAAATGTTTCCGGCACTTTGACAACGTGCAGGAAAGGTTTTCTGACTGAATTTTACCAATCTGACAAGCTTTCTGGGGTCCTTGAACACTTTTCTGTTTCACAAGTATATCATATTGTTTGAAAGTATTTGCAATAAAGTATAAAATCTCACCTTTGTGCTTGTCCTAGTAGTTTTCATATGGATGTCTTTAAAAAATGGCTGCCACGCTTCTTCTACTCCTCTTCCCTGTGCTGCGAAAGCCCCAACAGGGCTACCGTTTTACAGCTCACAGGGAGGAGGCGTAGAAGAATTTTATACTTAAGACCCCAGAGAGCTTGTCAGATTGGCACGATGCGGTCTGGAAAGCTTTCCTGCACGTTGTCAAAGTGCCGGAAACATTTTCAGACACGAGTTTTTTTTAATGGAAGGACTCGGGACTGGCCAGTCCCAATGGGGCTAGATCTCGGGAGGCATTGCTCTAAGCAAAGCAGCAATATAGCACATAGAAACAGTTTCACATTTAATTGATGGAGGGCCGCAAACAGAATAAATATATTTATTTAGCATTTCCTGTGTGCGGCCCTTGCTACAACGTGCCCCTCGGTCGCTAGTTCCACCTACTCGGGCGTTAATTAGTGATTCAGAATATTAACAATTAAGTGAGAAAACAACGAAATGAGTCTCCAGTCTTAATAACAGGCCATTGACATATTCAGCATTTTGTTACGCTGTTTACTTTTCCATTCGTCATCAAAACACCAAACTGTTTACAAACTATGAAGTTAGAATTCCCGCAGCTCGCTCTGCCACGTGAGTGACCAGCTGAAGGGACAGACTCATCAGCACGCGACAGGCTCTGCTCGCCGCTAACTCTACTTTATGTGAGCTGTGTACATGTACACATGGCAAAAGTCTCATTCTCATACTTACTTGCACCGCGGAGGATTGATCGGAGTTTGTTTTAGTCGGGGAGTACACATGCACTCCTCTCCTGGTGGCCACCATCTTGCATGCTGCTTGTCGCGCTCTCACTTCCGGGGCGACTGACGCTAGACTCGACCAAGAGATACACGCACAGGAGACAGGCCAACTAGACGAGTGCAGACAGAGTGGAGAACATTCAGCGTGTAGCCTACAGTTTATCATCTGTGTGTAAACGAGCTTTAACAACAATAACTACTGACTGCCATTCTTCTCGAACTCATCCTTCTGTTGTTTATATGGACTGATATTTTTGTGTATGGAGATTTTTTGTAATTTTTATATGTTTTGATTGTTCGAGAAAATAAAGATCAAATCAAATCAAATCAAATTCTTCACTGATCACGTAACTTAGTTAAGAAAATTGGCGTTCAGTAATTCCTGTTAAAATTATTGTTATAACGGAGGTTCGCTGGTTCGCGCCTCCGCGTTACCACCGGCTTGGTCGGGCGTCGCTACAGACACAATTGGCCGTGTCTGCGGGTGGGAAGCCAGAGAGGGATTTGTGGCCTGGCCGCTGCACGGGGGCTCCATTTGATCGGGCGGGGCCC
>OMOV01097654.1:0-12620 GCA_900312565.1 Beryx splendens | reverse complement strand
TTGTGATCTGTGCCGCTCCCATTATATAATACAAAGAGTAAGTACATGTGGGTGGATGAAAAAATAAGCATTCTTTTCTTTCTGTGACTCTCTCTCTCTCTCTCTCTCTCTCTCTCTCTCTCTCTCTCTCTCTCTCTCTCTCTCTCTCTCGGCATTGATTGCTGTGCACAGGCTTGCCAAGTGAACTATAGTCAAAATTTTGGAACAGCTTCATTCACTGGCCCCTAATACATCATCACTTGCAGTTGAAGCAGCAGATATCAAAGAAGGTGTTTTGCTTTTGCCAGCTGATGGAGAACACCTGCTTTGACATCATTAACAGTCTCAAGCCATACTCTTTAATATATGGAGTTCTGCAGGCAATCATTTGGCTTTCTTTGCCTTTCTGACATTAATAGTTTGGGTCTGTGTGGATGATCAGGGGGTGTTTAATATGCAACACTTCATTTATATATTAATTTTCAATGGCTTTCGCCAGTGTCTCCGCAGTGGGAGCCACCGTCACAGTAACTTTGTGAATCACCTCAAATGACCACGCCGCAGACTTTCTGCTGCACAACACTGTTACTGCTGACTTTTATGGATGTGGGCCATAGTGTTGTTGCTGTTTTGGTGCAGCATGATCAGTCTCTTTGTTTATGATGATGGTGATTTAACAAACCTTTGTTGTTGAAAAAAAAGTTTTTTATATGTGAAAATATTAACATCAATCGTGATATTTATCCACGGAGGACCCCAAAATGTAGTGAAAGCACGTAAATCAAGACAAAATTATTGAATTATTTAGTCAAAATTAATCAATTAATTAATCGATTAATTGGAGCACGTTCCTAAACTGACTCTACAGCCTGTAAAAGGGTTGGTCATGCAATTATTTCACCAGTTTAGAAAGAGCACACAGGCAGTTGTAAAACAATGAAATGCAAACAGCCTGCAAAGAGCAGTTTGCTGTCTTACCTGAACAAACAGTGTCCTGCTCGTTGCCACATGCTGCAAGAAAAATAATTCAAATGTGGTTTATAGCATATATGCAAATTTGATTGAAAATTTCTAACTAACATTTATGGGGAAATTCTATAAAGGTTTTCTTCTAGTTTAAACTCAAGCCTGACAGGACGTCAAAAATAGAAAATGAAGCCAACGGTTACGTGGACTTTGGTGTCCATGAAGGTCATTTTGGGCCCAATTCAAACAACACTGCATGAGGTGGCTTTGCCAGAAAGTGACAATAGTTGACTTTCCATTCATGTGCATGTATTTGGGAATGAATGGGTCTTACCACCCTTCACCAGCAACTATCCTTTATCAGATGCAAAAATGTATCATGTCACCCGTTGGGGTTGATGGTTGAAAGAAGCCACTGATGTTCACGTACGCTAGCAGCCACGTTGGCAGGACATCATTTGGAGGCATCTTCTGTTTTAAACATCTAGTTGGCTGGTAAAATAGTGCAAGTGGCTAGTAGGTTAGTCTACAGGTAACCCATCACCATTTGTGTTTCCTTCTGTTCTAAACATATACTGTAGTTGGCAGCTAAAATATTGAAAGTGTCTGCTAAATTTCAAGGTCTACCACCACTGTGACTGATTTTGAATGATTTTGAATTTTAAGGTGTACCAACCACCGTGGACAAGAGTCAGATTTCTGTCCTGACTGCATTCCCCAGCACTAACATTTCCCCGACTTCACCGGCTGTGTTTATCACAAGGCAGTCTTCCTCACCTGAGCAAGTAACAACGGCGGTGGAATCGCGGGGACATTTTCCGACTTCCCATCCATCGTTTTGACACTGACTGATGGAGCTCTCCTGACCAGAACACGCAGTTTTGTATGAACTGAACTTGGCGTTGGACGTGAGCGCAAATTTTTGGCTGTTTCGCGAGATGTCCAGAGCGTTCCCACACCCCAGCTGTCGACACACGACCTCGGCATCGATCATGTCCCAGCCATCGTTGCAGACCACCGCTCCTCCATGGTAAGGGACCTCCACCCTACCAGAGCATGGGTCAGGTCCACCAAACAGCCTGACATCAGTGCTCTCTGACGGGTAAGAAGGAAAGAAAATGTAGATTAGGTTGTGCGCAATTAAAATACATTCATTGAAATATTTGTTACAGATGTTAAAATGTGATTTATTCAATTTTAAAATTAAAAGTTTGTACGACCACCAAACACATTCAAGATTCAAGATTCAATAATTTTATTGCCATGTCAACATAGCTGATAGGAATTTGTCTTGGTTCACTCTCCTACAACAACAACAATGCAATAGCAGCACACAATATACACACAGTAAACAGTAAACAACAATATGCAAGACAGAGAATTAACATTTATGGTACAATACCCAGAAAACAGCGCGGCATCCCAACACATAGTAAAGTGCATACCGTGTTAAAGTGCTAAGTTAAGTGCATTTAGAGATAATCAGTGCAAGTTCAGATGCCTGATGGCGTTGAGGTAGGTGCCATCCCTGAAGCGAGATGTGCTCCTGTATCTTCTACCTGATGGGAGGAGATTAAAGGGGTCATATGCCGGATGAGAGAGATCTGTGGTGATATTTTTAGCCTTCCTGATTATTCTGGTGGAATGATTTTAGATGCTCTGCCTATCACTTTTTCAAGCGGAGTCTTGTCCTGAGTGGTTGTGTGGCCATACCAGACAAGAACGGAAAAAGTCAGCACACTCTCAATTACAGATCTATAGAAGTGAGTCATGGCCTTCTGACTGACCCTGAACTTTTTCAGCTGCCGCAGGAAGTAGAGTCGCTGGTGGGCTTTACTGACTCTGAGTCTGGTGTTGAGATCCCATGATAGGGATTCGTGGATAGTGGTCCCGAGGAACCGGAAGGAGGAGACCCTCTCTCCAACTTGACCATTGATGGAGAGGGGGAGATGGTGGCCTACCTTCTTCCTAAAATCAACAACCAGCTCTTTAGTTTTTGAGATATTAAGTATCAGGTTGTAAGCCTCACACCACCTCACCAGCTCTGCTACTTCCCTGCGGTAGGCTGATTCATCATCGTTGGTGATTAGACCCACCACAGAGGTGTCATCAGCAAACTTATACAACAAAACTGAGTGTGATCTACAGTTGTTTGTGTATAAAGAGTTCAATAGAGGAGAGAAGACACAACCCTGGGGGGCGCCAGTGTTCAGAAGTCTAGGCAGCGAGACATGATTACCCATTTTCACTACTCGTTTCCCGTCACATGAAAAGATCCAGTGACACAATAACGCATAATATAGCGAGTTAGCTACTACAGTTCCATCTCAGCCTTCTCCCAAAAATTGAATGAATGGAATCGCATTTCTCTAAACATCTTGTTTAAATTAATGGAAGTGTTTTTGTGGCCAAACAATTGCACAGTGAGTACAAGTAGCCTCTATTTAGCCCAGTCTCTCCAATAGTTACCTCACTGATGCTTCCTTGCCATTGAAAACGTGAACGTGAGCATGTAGCTTCAAAACACATGGATTAATCTGCACAAGCTGTTTAGAGAAATGTAATGGTTCTTTTATTCTCCTTTTTTTTTTTAATAATATTTTTATTGAGATTTTTCATAATACATTACAGAAAACAGAGACACAACAGAAGACAAAAATAAAATAGAAACAAAGGACAAAAAAAGAAACAAGAAACGGCATTTTCAAAGAAAAGAATGCATCACACTGCTGCATCACTAGCACAAGTCTTAGCACAGGTACTCTATGAAGGAGACGGACGGCACACTATGGATTTTGTTGCTGGTCAGTTTCAGTGTCCTGTTAAGCAAGGTGATCCAGAAATGGCTGCCATATTTCAGAAAATTTATTAAGACTGTCCATCATGCCATATCGAACTTTCTCCATATGTAATATACCAGTGAGCTCAGTTATTCTCCTTTTATGCCTCAGTGACTTCAGGTGTTTGTCAAACGGCTGCGGCCAAAACTGCAGTAGTTAACTTCTGTGTTTGGTGGCTGTACAAACTTGAATTGAGTTTCCACTGATATGAACAGTAGGTAAGGACAGAATTTTTATTTTCAATTGAACTGCTCCTGCAAGGAGCTGGTAACTCTACTAAAAGATTTTAAATTTTGTTTCAGTGGAGAGTTTTAGTGCCCCATGGTGGAAATTCTGTTTCAGGCTTTTCCACTCTGAGAAGAACACCATTCTGGGGGAAACACTGAATCCTTGTCCATTTGGCGATTTTTGAGGGTATGAAATTGTCAAATGGCACAAAAATATCAGCCATTAGCAGCTTCCATTGAAAAATATTGGTATCATTTCTCCCTCCTCTTCAAAGAGGTCATCCATTCGCCTTACCTGAACAGACAACTCCAGCATCTTGGCTGTGGCTACAGCTGTGTGATCCGGACCGGTTATGAGGGCACTGACTGAGCGATTCCTCCAGACCAGAACATTTAATCCCGGAAATCCAGATCTCGTCTCTACCCTCGCCAAAGTAAGCAAACTTTTTAGCTCTGAGGGCCTTTCCGCAGGACAGTTGCCTGCAAACCACCTCAGCATCCTCCATGCCCCAGTCATCACCACACACTGTTCCCCACTGGTTGTTATAGTAAACCTCCACTCTGCCAGAGCAATGACTGGTCCCATTAACCAGCCTCACAGGACCTGGAAATCAATAGAGAGACGGTTCAGAGGATGATACTGGCGATTTAAAGTTGCCTCACAAATATCCCAGAAACCCAGAAAGTGGCTGCGTGCAAAAAATGGCTACATATATAATTACAGTGAGTCTAGAAATGGAGCTTTAAAAGCTTGTTGTGGTGTGGCTGTAGATTCAATAACGTTTTTAGTCAAACTGAATAGTCTGATAAGGTGGATTTGTTTCCAAATGTAGGTTACTGTCACACCGCTCACTCAGTTACAATTTACAATTTCCCATTTGGCAGACGCTTTTATCCAAAGCGACATACACATGAGATTTTTATACAACACAAGCAAGGTTCTAGTCAGGAGAGAACAATGAGAGTAAGCGCCATATCGCTAAGTTCTGGTCCAATAGGGCATAGGTGCTACGAGGCAGTGCATAGAGGCAGATAAAGATTTTTTTTGGGATTAACAATCCATCAGGTGAGAAGGTGTTCACTAAAGAGCTGGGTCTTTAGCCTTTTCTTAAAGATTGAGAGGGACTCTGCAGATCGAACGGAGATTGGTAACTCATTCCACCACCAAGGAACCAGAGACTTAGGTCCTTGTTGTGGTGGCAGCACCAGGCGCCGCTCCTTGGCAGAGCGTAGCGGGCGGGAGGGAGCGTAGACCCGAATGAGGGAGTTCAGGTAGGTAGGAGCCGTTTTGGTTGCTGCTTTGTAGGCGAGCATCAAGGCGAACACTCACCTGAACAGATGACTCCATTAGCAGCATGTTGGCCACAGCTATGTATTCCAAATCCACTGTGTTCACACTGAGTGAGGGACGTCTCCTGGCCAGAGCATTTAACACTGCCCAATAAGGCTGGTTCTGCACCCACGCCAAAGTAGGTGCCAAGGGCTTTGAGAGCTGGCCCACAGCCCATCTGCCTACACACCACCTCAGCATCCTTTAGATCCCAGTCATCATCACACACTCTTCCCCAGTGTCCGTCGTACTTCACCTCCACTCTACCGGTGCATGATTGATAACCATTGACCAGCCTGACTTTAACACTGTCTGTCAGGTGGGGAAAAGAAAGGCAGATTGTGAAATGGTGAGCAAATAATATACGGAAGGCAGATGGACTATCTATTATCCTTTATTTCACTTTGCCATCTGTGCCACAAAGCTCCCCAAACAAGAGTAGATTGGAGTTTAATGCTGAACACACTCTAGGACATTTGGAACCCAGCAGCATCATCATTTCTTAGCATGGTATAAGGTTTCTTTCTTTTTCATTCTCTCAAATGGGTATACAAGGTGGTGGCTGACAATGTGTACACACATTTAACCTTCCATGTGATATTGGATTGCTAACACTGCAATGCCAAAGACTAAAAAAATCCATCAAGTAGCCTCTAAACAAGACCTCTGTCTGTGAAGTTCTGGAGACGTTCTGTTGACAAACCCTGAGTTTCTTGGAAGCTGAAGTGTCAGAAATGTATATGTGGAGTCTCTTCCATGTCATGTGGATACAGCATTACCTGAACAGACAACTCCAGCGTCTGCATCATGGCTACAACTGTGTGACCCCGCCCGGATGTGAGGACAGTAGGCGACAGAGTCCTCATCTGCAGAACAGTTAACCCCAGACATCCAGATCTCTCCACTGCCCTCTCCAAAGAAGGCCTGGCTTTTGAAATCCAGAGCCTTTCCACAGCGCAGCTGTCTACACACCACCTCAGCATCATTGATGTCCCAGTCATTACTGCACACTGTTCCCCACTGGCCATGATAGTAGACCTCCACTCTGCCAGAGCATCGACTGGTCCCGTTGACGAGCCTGACTTTGACGCTCTCTATCAAGAAAGAAAGAGGAGGGAATATTGCTGTGAAATGCATACCAAGAATATATCAAAGAAGGATAAAACGGGGCTTTAACTGCATTTTGAACTTTTAGACAGCCTGCATAAGTGGTCTTCTGGCCACCTAAGACCCGTTACACTCGAGATTAAACTGCATCTTGAGAGGGGATAGCAATCCCATCGCATTTATCCACATAAGAATCCAGGTGTAAATGCACTGGGGATGGATTAAAAGGTGGTTTAAGAGTAAGGCTTAGTGTAAATGGAAATGTTTCTGCAAGCCAAATATGTCATCTCTGTCAAAATGCTGCATATGGTTAAAATCTAGGCCCAGGTAATGAATTGGAATTTACCATGCATTTTCAATTCAGGTCATGAATGGCCCCAATCCTGGTGAGTTGTACCTGTATTACATTATAGTGTTAACAGTGTTTGCTGATAGTGGGAGCTACTGCAAATAGCCGTTTTGGAGACAAAGTTCAAGGCTGTTTTTATCAGCAAAAAATGAGGTTCAGGTAGCGCTTTGGAAACGTTCCCACCTAAAACTCTCCAAAAGCCGGGGAAAACCCCGTCAGGACTGCCTTCTCCAAGTTGTCCTACCTGAACAGAAAACTCCGGCATCCTGATTATGGCCACAGCTGTGTGCTGCAGAGTCACTGTGAAGGCAGAGAGCCAGCGATTCCTCCATACCAGAACACTTCACATCAGACATCCAGATGTCTCCACTGCCTTCTCCATAGTGCGCCCTGTGTTTGACACCCAGAGCCCGTCCACAGCCCAGCTCCTTACACACCACCTGAGCATCGTCCATGTCCCAGTCGTCATCGCACACCGTCCCCCACCGGCCGTCATAGTAGACCTCTACTCTACCAGAGCAGCGATCAGTCCCGTTCACTAACCTGACAGCGCCTAAAAAGAAAGTTGTGAAATCTTAATAATAATAAAATAACAATAAATGAATATGATATATTCTGCTATCTACTATCAGCCTGTGTGTTCATGCCTAAATCCCCTGCTTGCCTGAAATTGACTTTTTAATGATGCTGGGATGTTTTGGGGCGTGAACCATTTCCTGTGGCCGTGTCTTATGGGTAGGCCCAGGGGTGAGCCGGTTGTGTCTATCAAGGTGAGGCTAGCGGCCGCAGAGCAGGAAGTCACAGCAAAAACAACAATGGAGGAAAGCAGGAAGAAAAGAAAGAAGAGCGAAGCTAAAAGTTCAGAAACAGGGTGAACATCAGCGTCAGTTCGGCTGTGGAGGCTTTACGCTGCGTTACCTCAGCCTCAGGAGAGATGACATTATCAAGATGACTGACAGGTGCTGGCATGGACCTCAGAATGCGTTCATTGGCCAATTGAAATGGAGTTATCTACAAAGCCGTTGATAACTACTGAATGTTTGCTACAAAACAGTCTCTCACCTGAGCATATGACACCGACGTCGTGGGTGTGGTCACAGTGTGTTTTCCGCCAGCTCTCTGGACAATCAGAGATGGCAGTCTCACCATAGTAGCAGGTGACATCGGTCATCGCAATCTTTCCACTGCCTTCGCCAAAGTAGGCATCCATTTTGGGACTCAGAGTCTCTCCACATAGTAGCTCTTTGCACACTGCGTCAGCCTCACCCTTGTCCCAGTCATATTCGTCTTTAGTACAGATCGTTCCCCACTGGCCATCACGCTTCACCTCCACTCTGCCAGAGCATCGACCGTTTCCATGGACCAGCTTCACCTCAACGCTCCCTGCCAATCCAGAAAAAGTGAAGCCCGTTGTGGTGAGATCAAATCAAAGTGACATCAAACTTATCTTTTTTTCAACTTCTACCAGTAGAATTAAAGGGGGTGCACGGGAGAATTTTTTGCCCACTGGGTTGTCAGGTTTCTGATATCAGTAAGTTTCTGTGCATTGGCACTCTCAGCCAACCGATCACATTCCCTTTAAGAGAAGCACTTGCCTTTAATATCGAGAAAATTAAACATAGCATTGATCAACTAGGCCTATAAGCTGTGCAATATTTCCAGTTATTTGATAGCTTTTCATTAATTAGTATTATATGGACTTGCATCATTGCATTGTTTGTTCATATAATAGGCAAATCTGTTTTTATTTAATTTGATTTCAATATCAATGAAAGCAATTTGGAAATGTCTCGAGGCCTAAGCGGTTGCCTATATTGAGTACAATATCGGATATAAGCTAAGTCAAATGAAGCTGTCTTTATAGTGGGTACTGAATGGAAGCCTAATAAAAAATGAGGCAGTTGTCTTTTTACACCTCCTTTTCTCCAGAGCAGACTACGTAGAAAAAGACAGTCATTGCGAGTCACAAAGAAAAGACAAAGAAAAGAGCGCCACCTACAGAAACTCACATTCCATCAACAGGAAATCCAAGCTCTGTCCATACTGTTTGATTGACAGGTGATCTCTGGCAAGTGCAGGGCAGAGACCACAGTAATGTCCGCTTAGTAACAAAAAGGAGACAAAATAATAAAAAGCCAAAGCAAATGACCACTTTAAATAAAGCTGGTCTTACCTGAACAGATGACTCCAGCATCTTCAGCATGGCCGCAGGTTCGAGCTTTTCTGTGGCGACACTGGGTGAGAGCTCCCTCTGAACCAGAACATTGCACACTAGACATCCAGATCGCTCCGCTGCCCTCGCCAAAATACGCCTCGACTTTGATATCCAGAGCTTTTCCACAGTGCAGTTGTCTGCACACCACCTTAGCGCCGTAGATGTTCCAGTCGTTATCACACACCGTTCCCCACTGGCCCCGATGGTAGATCTCCACTCTGCCAGAACAAGGGCCATCCCCGTTCACCAGCCTGACATTCGCTAGGGAACAGTGTGTTGATGTGGGTCATTTATGACAAATAATGAGCATATGTATAATTCAGAAAGGTTTTTCATGGTTCTTTACCAGGGGTTCCCAACCTTTTTGATGTCAACGAATCCCATCAGATAAGGTTTTGTTGTCAAACATAACCCAGTTGGACAGGGTTTTGTTTTCACCCCATTCTGTCTGTCTGATAACTCCCAAACCAAAGTTTGTGGAAAGCTTGGTCATGCTGCTGCCTAGTCCTTCTGCCTGCACCATCTGAAACTGCTGGTCTACAACTGCTGCTCATTTGAAGTGGAAGTGAAATATACTTTCTTAGCCAAATATACAGCATAGAAAGAATGAAGAAAAGTTTAGTTTGGTTAACTATCCAACATGTGGAAATGGCAGATCTTGACAGTTGCTGGCATTTTTGCGGAGGTGGATGCATTCTACTGAATTTTCTATTTAATTTGTGAATAACTGTCTCTCCTGCTGAGTGGAGGCTTTCCAGTTCAAATACTGCAAACTCGCCTGACTGGACAGATTTCAGCCATTCTTTAGTGAGGGGAACCAATCAGGACTGAGTCCAGGGGGGGGTGGAAGATGCCCCCAGACTATGGTTCGGTGACTTCCTCTGGGATGAGCCCCGGATGTTCTGCAATCCGAACAACGCCCCTGCCCTGCGTAACTGGAAGAGCGTTCACTTAGGGAACCAGTGTTACATATAAAGCCTGTGGGTCTCAAAGACCAAAGTTAAAGGATTAGATGACTCCTGACAGCCTATATTCAAACAAAAATGTGCCGTCTACTCACTTCTTTTTTTAGCCACAATATTGAATTTCATCTATGTTCATCAAATTCATCTTCAACTACGGCGCAGAAGCTCCACTTACATGATGCAGTAGGTCTAGTCCTGACAACAGCTCCAGCTGAAAACACATGATCATTAATGTGACACGACACAACTATTTATTTCACTGTCTATCAAGTATGCATGTAAACTACATTTTGAGGTGGAAACTCACCCACTGTGATGTGAAGGAGAAGTCCAGCTATGCTGATTCTCTCCATGTCAGCAACACCTACAGCCGTTCAAAACTTCACTGTGTTGTGGCAATGAAAGTCAATGCTCTGCTACAGCATCAGCTGTTGGGGACAAATGTCTTGCCCCTGCATCGCATGCAACATCCAGTCACTCCGGTTAGCTTCAGCTGTTTAATCTGTCGGTGTGGTAGAGGAACTGGTTAAAGGAATGGGGCATTTTGGAGGCTCCACCCCGCTGGGAGGCTTTTCCAAACAGTTGCACAACAGTTATTTAGACATCTGTTAGCTGCCCTTTTTGGCTGGCCTACTGTCTTGAAGAGAGGAAGGACTGAGTAGAAGGGGCAGTTTGAATGTTCAAAGGTAAAGAAGGAAAGAAAACAATGAGAGCAGTCAATAAAACAAGTGAGAGTCAGAAGGCCTTCCCAAATGGTATAACTGACACAACTGACAACAAAACAGTATGGATAACTGACAAACAGAGTGGGCGACTGACAAACAGAGTGGGTAACTGGCAAACATCATGGATGACAGCTGGCTGAACTTTTCATTTCCATCGGCTGTCAACAACTAATCAGATTTCCATGTTTCCGTGTTTCTGCTTCCATCTACCGGTGTAATTTACAGCTCTGCCTGGCAAATGTAAAATAAAGGAGAAGTTGATTACAGCAATTCAAAGCTTCCCAGTTCTTTCAAAAATGATGTTCAGAGACCAGTTGCATCTATCTATGGGGCCGATGTTGAGCTTGAAAGTAATTTTATTGAGCTTTTTCTATTTATTTTTTTAAATTAATGCTACCTTATTAGTGCTTGCCAGCTATGTTAACTCATTAAAATCATAACATTACGACAGGTAATACCAAAGCAGGAAAAAATGCCTAAAAACAGGCAAGTTCAAAAATGTGTAGCCGCAGACCACGACATAGATGAGCCTCTAGCCCCGCCCACAATCTGTCAGAATAGAGAGACACCAACTTGCTACCAGTGTGAACGCCCTGTGAGAGGTAAGGTGATTAACAGATGGTCTGAACGGCTTGCTAACACCAGTGAGTAGCAGATGACTGCAGACACGAGCAGGTCTGATTTCCAGCGTGAAGGGCTCATCCCTACAACCTGCCCACAACCAGTCAGCAAGGACAATTTGTTGCAATCTGAGAACACAAAGTTGTTGTGTTTTGTTTTTTGTAAATATATGCACTTTTTGGTAAATCATGACATACGGTGTATTGGCTAAAAACTTCTGGCAAACTGGACTGATGATAACAGCCAGTTTAGGCCAAGCTCTCCTAATAAGTGATCCTGATTCACATCCAAGAGTGCAAAAGCCCGTGTCTGGTCCAGGAAGAGCTCCAGCCAGAGCACAACCTCCTGCAGCCCGGATGCTGGCTGTGACTTTGAAAAGAGCCTGAGTCAAAAAGACAAGGCTCTGCAGGAAAGCACAGAGAACTAAAACATCAGTGGTGCCCAACAGTGGTGATATATATATATATATCTCACCACTTTTTTGGTATACAGTATAGATGATAATGGGTTTTCTTTATGGGAAAAAGTAGCCAGACAATTATGTCATTTGACCAACTTATGTTTAAATATAAATGACGTCAAGCACTAAGTATCTAGAAGTTGCAGTAGAAGTTAAATTCAAAATCACACTGGGCCCAAATTTACTTGGGAAATATCAACAACTGAGCAATTACTTTATAAAATTAGGCAGTAATAGGTGTATATTGGGATGCTGCTATGAGGCACTTTGTAAGACTAGTAAAGTAAAATCAAGGCAATCGAGGCATTAGGCCCCCTAGGTGACCAAACCTACTAAAATATAGTATGTTGGTCAAACATCCCGTAAACTAAAGCCTGTAGCACAAAAAGTGGAGATATGGCATTTCCTGTAGCCCGCCACTTTACAGAGTGGGCACAAGGTGGAGGACCTCAAATGCATCGGGATGGAAAAAGCAGCAAAACCGATGGTGATAGTGAAACAAGGACACACCGTGTCATAGATGTGAAGCAGGAGGTGAGAGAATAATCCTGGTTCAGTGTTTCTGTAGACATTGCAATGCCACCTAACGGCCGCCAGGCGAGGCAAACTTTATTTTTATATAGCACATTTCATACACAAGGCAAATACAATGTGCTTCACATAAAACAGAAAAAATACATAAAACCCTCCTAAGCCAACCTGCTCAGGGCCAAACCACCACCACTATTTAAAATGACATTAAAAAAGAAAGACAGAGATAAAATAGGTAAAACATAAATGATAAACATCTTACATCTTTTGAATACTTTGCTTTTACTTAAATGTAGGGCTGCAAG
>OMOV01097653.1:0-27197 GCA_900312565.1 Beryx splendens | reverse complement strand
GCGTGGGAAGCTGAGGGAGAGTAAGGGTGGTGGGGCGCTCACGGCTGTCGCTGGTGTAGCGTGGGTCGCCGGCGATGTTGCGGTCACCACGGCGCCAGGTGACATTGGGGGCAGGGCGTCCCTTCAGGGGGATGAACACCTCTACGTCACGGCCGGCCCTGGCCGTGTACTGGGTGGTCATGGGAACATCCAGGTCCAGATCAGCCTCCTCTGTTGGAGAGAAATGGAACATAAGCAGGGAAAAGCACAGAAATAATTAGTCAACAAAATACTGAAAGTATCATTAAGACATTAATAGACAACACATAGAATAAAGTAAGTACAATCCACCTTTTACCTCTGAGGCTGCATGCACTTTATTTTAGCTTGATTGTTTATATCTTAATCATTATTTCTCTTTATTTTAAATTATTTAACTCATATCATGTACTAAAATTTGATGCTGCATTATATGGTGCACACTTTACAGTATGTTATATTTTATGCACTTTATACTTTATCTTAATGTTTGTCACCTGAAGTTTGATGATGACCAAACACTGAAACTCTGAAGCTGTACTATTATTGTACCATATGCATTTTATTTTAATAGGTGATGTAATTGTGTTGAATGTTGAAATAACTGTTGTCTGCTTTTAAGATGCAAAACAAATCTCAATAAGGACATCATGTGATTTGTGGCAGTGCCATCAGCAAGATCTTAGAATTAGTTACTTTAATCTAATCTACTCAGCAAAATGTTTTGAATCACAACTGTGTATAACAACTCATATTTGCATTAGTTAGCATATGTGTATGTGTATGTGTAAAAAGAGCTATCACATGTAAAAAGAATCATCTCTATGAATACAAACCCAAGATGTCCTTGGCCTGCACAGGCTGGTACATCCTGATGCTTTCTCCTTTGCCCTTGCAGTTGGCAGCAGAGACTTTGAAGAAGTAGTACACTCCAGGTTTGAGGTGGGACACCACGTACTCGCAGGTCCTGACCTCTCCAACGGAGCTGATGATCACCCACTCTTTGTCCTCAGTGTTCATCTGTTCCACCACATAGTGTGTGATTTCACTGCCTCCATCATAGACGGGCTTTTCCCAGCCCAGGGTGATGGAGCTCTTTGTGGAGTCCGCCACCCTCAGTTTGGTCGGGCCACTTGGCAGGTCTGGACATGACAGGACAAGAATATTGTCAGGAGTTACATGTGAAGTCCAACCGTTTCAACAAAAAGTCTTATTCACATGTAAATAAGGTTCGAGGCGGTCAAGAAGAACATTGCAACAGCCTTGAAGTGCATTTCTAGTCTGTGGTTCATCTACAAACACTGCACCGCAAAAACCTCCACGTAAACAAGTCATTTGGTCCTAAAATCTTAACTTTCATAAAATAAGTGAAGAAATTGGTAATGCTTTATTTCCCGGGTCCGCAATTTCCTAATAATTTCCTAGAAAGGAACTGTTAATTTCTTAGTAGGTTTCCTGGAAAGAACCATGAAGTGATGTTCTAATTACAGGGAAAGAAAGAGAGACCTCAGTGGTAGTTGGTAGTTGGATTGTACCTCCAATTTCTTTTGTTGTTTCCGAGACAGAACCATGAAATTATGTCGTAGTAGAAAATTTGAAATGAACTCAAATGAATTAGGAAACCAACAAATAACTATATTATATAATTATATGAATAATGACTTCTGATAATTGACCTCTGCCTAGAATTTTTCTCTGGTTTTAAGAGAAATAAGATTTGAAAACGGAATATAAGACTAAAAATGACTTGTTAAGGTGTGTCATTGCCCTGCCCACCAAACAAAGCAGTGATAGTGGTGTTGAGTGAAAGGTGAAGGCGTACCGATGGGGTCGTAGGCCTTGTAGAGCTCAGAAGCCTCGGAGTAGTTTCCTGCTCCCGCCTTGTTGACAGCACAGACTCTGTACTGGTACTCGTTATTCTCTACCAGGCTGCCGACCTTCTGCCTGGTGTCTCTGATGGTGCCCTTCACCACCTGGTGACCAACACGCAGCTCAAGCTTTATTTCAGCTGAAACTCATTATTTACTGTATTGCATGCCTCCCCCAGCACTGACACACACACATAGACCTAATTAATATGTGTCATGTTTTGTGCAGAAAGGATCACACTTGAAAAAACAAGACATAGAACTTTATATCATATGTTGTCTCTGCTTTTACACTTAAACAAGAACCAACCAATCAACAGAGAGGCATCTCTAAAGAGAGGTCAGGCTACAAACCTTGAACCACTGCAGGCTCTTCTTCTCCCTCTTCTCCAGGTAGTAGCCGTCGATGTCGCTGCCTCCATCCAGCGCTGGTCTTTCCCAGATCACTGTCATGGAGGACTTGGTGATCATGGTCACTTTAGGCTTGGATGGCTCGCTGGGAGGAACTGTTGGAAATCAAATGTATAGGTTGGATTAGAACCATAAAAGAACAGTGATACACAGTAAACTACACACTTGCTAGTAAAGTAATAGATCTGTTTTCTTTGGCAGTGACACATTTGTTACCTGCTCAAGAAAAGAAGCCACGTTTTTTATGTAGAATTATTCATTTAATAAGCACCATCCTTCATCTTTACTTTTAGTTTCCCATTGTTTGAAGAATTCTTGAGTTTTATGCTGTTGTGATATTTTCTTGAGTTTGAAGCTTTCTGCCATCAAGTGATGTTTCCCATGATCTCTAAACTGTCTAAGATTTAATGCTTTGTCAGCAGATCAGATCAAACGGTTACGGTGCTTTGTGTGTGTGGTGTGTTTCATTCTTCCCACTTACCAAAGGCGTTCTTGGCGACGACGGGCTCAGACTCCAGTGGGTCTCCAACACCGTACTTGTTGACTCCACGGACTCTGAAGATGTACTCATTGCCCTGGATGAGCCTGGGCACATTGACAATGCAGTCTATGAGTTTCTCAGAGATGATGGACCACATGATCCTGCTGGTCTCTCTCTTCTCCACAATGTAGTGGGTCACCATGGCGCCGCCCTCATCAGTGGGAGGGGCCCACATGATAGTGATATTGTCGGCCGTCACCTTCTTGAACTGGATCTCTCCGGCTGGGGGGCCGGGCTTGTCTGGAGGAGGGAGGGACACATTCACAAATGTCAAGGCCTTTTAAAAAAATAAATAAATGGTTATTATTGTCATTTACATTATATAGTGATAGATGGGTTATTGACTGATGGATTAAAATATGTCTGAACCAAGCACTCAGTTTAATATTATTTGGAGGAGGAAATGCATTTAGGTAAATCAGTCAGATACTGTATATAATTTTAAATAACTACTTGACCAATTAGCAAATTATGAGTCAAACTAATAATTTCAAATATTTTTCAATTAATATTTGCATACCTTGAATGAGCAGCCTGACAGTGGCGAAAGCTGATCCCAGGGAGTTCTTGACCTTGACCTCGTAGGTTCCTGAGTTCAGACGGGTGGTGTCCTTCAGGAACAAACTGGTGGATTCAAATGTGTGTTTGAAGGAGAGCTGGCCATTGGACTCCAGCTCCTTGCCGTCCTTGTACCACTCGATGGTGGGAGCGGGCTTGGCGGTGATATTAAACTTGAGCTCCACGGCAGAGCCTGCCTTGTGCTTCACCTCGTTGAGGTACTCCTGAGGCAGTTCAATCTCTGGAGCGCCTGGAACACAAACCACCACCACGGGCAGGTTAGCGCTGTATGTTAAAATAATGCAGAATATATGTATAGAACGTTGTGTTACAGAACGTGAAAAAATTAAAAAGAAAGAACAAATATACATAAGAAATCTGTTTCCCTGTAATTCCACCTACCGTAGGTGTCCACGCATGTGGCAGGTCCAACAACCATGGACGGGTTGCTGACCGAGCCCACGGCGTTCTTGGCCATGACTCTGAACTCGTAGGTCTCGTCCTGCGTCAGGCCAGTCACGGTGAAGCGGGTGTCTGTGACGTTGGTGATGTTAGCCTTGGTCCACCTGCCACTTGCACCCTCTCTCCTCTCAATCATGTAGCCGGTGATCTTGGATCCGCCATCGTAGCTGGGCTTCTCCCAGGCCAGGCTGATGGAGTTCTTGGTGATGTCACTGATACGCAAATTGATGGGAGGCTCTGCAGGAACAGACAACTGTTGGTGAAGCTTGCAGCGAAGGAGCACATTTATTCTGGTGTTACAGTATCGAAGGTCTAAAATCATTTAATATATCAGTCAATTCTTTTAAATTTCCTACATTAATAACATTTAGATTTAATTGATTGTTATGTGAAGTTTGGACGTCCCACTCACCGCAGGCATCGATAGCCAGCACAGCGTCAGAGATCTTGCTGATGGCACTGAGTCCAGCGGCGTTCTCAGCTGCCACCTTGAACTCATAGATGAGTCCAGGGTTGATGCTGGTGACCTTGTAGTGCGTGGCACGGATCACCATTTTATTGACCTTCTGCCACAGGATGCTGTTCCTGTCTTTCATCTGGAGGTGGTAGCCAAACACGGGGCTGCCACCGTCTGCCTTGGGCTCCTTCCAGGCCACTGTGATGCTTTCTCTGGACACAGCAGTGATCTCTGGAGCTGATGGAGCGTCAGGAATAGCTGGAGAGCGAGAAGGAGAGGTCAGGGGTGTTTACATGTTTACCATTATAGAAGAGGAGACTATAACACACAACAGAACAGAGCAGGGAAACAAGGGGAGGAGCAGGAGATGATGAAAACAGAAGAGAACAAAAAAGATGAGAAATGAGAAGATACACTCAGAACAGGGAAACAAAGGGAAAAGCATTTACTGTATGGCAGGCTGACAGAGACGGGTGGTGAGTCGATGTGCTCGCTGATTCCATATCTGTTCTCAGCCCTGATCCTGAACTGGTACTCCAGGCCAGTGGTCAGCTTCATGATCTTCATGGTGCAGCGAGCCACGGCAGAAGACACCTCCACCCAGTTGGCTGTGGTTGTCTCTCTCTTCAGGATGACATAGTTGGTGATGGGGCTGCCGCCGTCGTATGATGGCGGGAGCCACTTCAGGCTCACGCTGTCCTCTGTGACTTCAGACAGCTCGACGGGTCCCACGGGAGCGCTGGGGCGGTCTTGAACCACGATGTTCAAAAACGACTTGGTGGTTCCACTGGAGTTGGAGGCAGTGATGTCGTAGCGTCCCGAGTCTCCAGCGATGCTCTCACGCAGGGTGATCTTGATGCTGTCGGGGGTGACCTCAGAGTTGAACCTCATTGTTGACTTGAGCATCACATTGTCCTTGGACAGGCTGACGTTAGGCAGTGGCCGGCCTGTCAGTGGGATCTCACACTTTAGGTTGGAGCCGGCTCTGACGTACACTGTGTTGTGGGGGAAGTCCTTCATATTGATCTCGGGAGATTCTGGAGAGAAAAGGAACAAGGAGACGTATAACTGGGGAAACTGAGGAGGGAATAACATCATATACTCTTATTTTGTTAGGTTACTAACAATCATGATGAATAAGTCATGGATGTAGACTCATTCTGCTATTTGCACTTATTATAAGTCACTCGCGTCACTATTCCCATTGTTGAATTTGACCAATTCAACACGTGTCTGTAACTCACCTAGCTGGTCTTTGACCGCCACGGGGGTGAGCATTTCCTTGATGTCGCTGAATCCAGCGTGGTTCTCAGCTCTGACTCTGAAGAAGTACTCTGCATTCTCCCTCAGGCCGGACACTGTGAAGTGGATGAACTTGGTTACGCCACACTTCACCCACTTCTCCTGGCCTTTCTCCAAAGCTTCCACCAGGTAGCCGGTGATTCTGCTGCCTCCGTCCTGCTCGGGTTTGGCCCAGGCCAGAGACACACTCTCCTTGGTCACATCAGTCACACCCAGCTTGGGTGGTGGGCTTGGTTTTTCTGGAAGAAGAGGAACGTATATGTTTTACTGGCACAATCAGGTATAATCTTTTACATAACATCTTTTACATGACATCACATCATGACATTTACATCTTTTACAATCATGCTAGCTGATTGGCCTGTAGCTATTGTAACTACTACTAACCTCTGTTTTGCATTTTAGAAATCAAAGGTTTACTGATAAGGATCTATTATTAGTGGTTACTTAAAATCTTTTTTCAGTACCTGTGATCTTGGTTCCCTCCTTGGTTTCAGCAGGAACACCGACACCATACTCATTCTCTCCTGTCACTCTGAAGTAGTAGACTCCTCCCTCCTGCAGGTCTGTCACCTTGTACGTCAGTCTGTGGCAGTTGTCAGTCAGCCTGGTCCAGCCCTTCTTACTGGCCTCACGGACATCCACCAGATAGTTCTTCACTGGTCCGCCTCCCTCATTCTCAGGAGTGTCCCAGGTCACGGTAGCGGAGGTCTTGGTCACCTCTTTGATCTCCACACGGGCAGGAGGTCCAGGGGAATCCAGGACTCTGACATTGAGGGTCAAGGAGGAAGTTCCAGCCACACTGGACAGGGTGACGGTGTATTTGCCAGAGTCATTGCGGGTGGCTTTCTCCAAGGTGATGGAGGTGAAGGTGTCTGTAGTGTCAATGGCAGCGCGGACTCTCAGGTCCACGTCAGCCTTGGTCCACATCACACTGGGGATAGGTTTGCCTCTGAAGGGCACAGTCATGGTGAAGGAGCTACCATCCTTCACAATAAGAGTCTTCCTCATTTCATTGCTGATGTCAAAGACTGGCTCCTCCTCTCTCTCTTTGGCCACCTGTTTGTCTGACTCAGGGCTGGGCTCACTGGCTCCAATCTTGTTGATGGACTTGACAACAAACACGTATTCAGCCCCAGGGGTCAATCCCACCACTGTGTACTCTGTGTTCTTGGTGTTCTGGATGCCAACACTCCATTCATCATCTAATGTCTTCCTATATTCTACTCTGTAACCAGTCACAGGTGCTCCACCATCAAACAGTGGCTTGTTCCAGGACAGGGTGGCTGTTGTCTTGGTAGAGTCAACGATCTTAGGCTTAGCAGGAGGAGAAGGCAGGAACTGTGGGTCCTCAGCCTTGGTGAGAGGACAGGGGATGCTGGAAGCACTGAGGCCAGCAGCGTTCTCTGCAAACACTCTGTACTCATACTCACAGCCATCACGAAGGTGTGAGGCCTTAACTCTGAGGTCGTAAACAGGTTTCTTGTTGACACGGCACCAGCGCAGGCCAGTTTTCTCTCTCTTCTCAATGACATAGCCGTAGATGCTGCTGCCACCATCAGAAACTGGTCTCTCCCAGCAGATGGTCATAGCCTCGCTAGTGACTGAGGTGACCTGGACATTGGTGGGAGCAGCAGGGACAGTGAATGGATCCATGGCTTTAGCAGGCTCACTCTCCAGGGCCTCACCATCACCATACTTGTTGATTCCCCTGACTCTGAAGATGTACTCATTTCCTTTGAGCAACTTGGTCACTTTACAGGTGGTGGCCTTCATATCGCCATAGACCAGAGTCCATGCTAGGCGACTGGTTTCGCGTTTCTCCACAATGTAATGCATGATCTCAGCACCACCATTCTCCTGAGGAGGTCCCCAGTTCAGGGTGCATTTCTCTCCCGTGAGGCCAGAAACAGCCAAAGGTCCAGAAGCAGGTCCGGGCCTGTCCAGAACCTTACAGTTGATAGCCACAGACCTGGTTCCGGCCACATTGTGCAGGGTCAGGACATACTGGCCGGAGTCTCTCCTGATGGCATCTCTGACAATCAGGGTGGTTTTGAAGTTGGTGGAGGTGATCTCGCATCTGGCTTTGGCCTCAATCTCCTTTCCATCCTTAGACCATGAAACAACAGGGAGCGGCCGGCCGGTGATATCAGCATCAATTCTAATGATTTCTCCTGCCTTAATGACAACCAGCTGTCTGAGCTTTTCCTCCAGGATAATAGTTGGTGGGTCCACATCATCCTTGACTGTGACAGGTCCAGTGCTCTCAGACGGAGCACTGAGCAGCTCGGCAGAATTCTTGGCGATGACATGGAAGTCATACTGCACATCCTCTGTGAGGCCTGTGACATCATAGTAAGTGTCCTGCAGGTTGGTGAAGTTACACTTCAGCCAGCGGCCATCAGGCAGTTCTCTGCGCTCAACGATGTAGCCAGTGATCTTGACTCCACCATCATACTCTGGCCTCTCCCAGAAGAGAGAAACAGAGGTCCTGGTGATGTTTGTGACTTGAAGGTTACGTGGAGAGTCACATGGGTTCCTGGCTGGTACAGGCTCACTGGCCTTAGTGCATGGACCAATACCAGCAATATTCTCTGCATACACTCTGAACTGATACAGTAGGCCTTCCTCAATGCCTGTCATCTTAAACTGGTTCTCAGCAAGCAGGCCTCTGTTGACCTTAGTCCAGAGGATGCTGCTCTGGTCTTTACATTCAACATGATATCCGATAATAGGGCTTCCACCATCGCTGCCAGGTCTGCCCCATACCACCAGCATGCCATACTTTGTGGCACTGGCAACATGGATGTTGGTGGGAGGACCAGGAGGCTCGAAGGGATACTGAGCAACAATGGGAGCAGAGTCAATGGCAGAGCTCTTGCCGTAACGGTTCTCAGCTGCAATACGGAACTGGTACTCTGTGCCCTGGTTGAGACGAGACACCTTGATAGATGTCCTGGCAACTGTGGCTGAGACAATCTGCCATGTGGTGGTGGTGGTGTCTCTCTTCTCCACCACATAGTTGTTAATCTGGCATCCACCGTCATAGGTTGGAGGATCCCAAGACAGACAGATAAAGTCAGCGCTCACCTCGTCCACCTTGATGTTGCTGGCTGGGCCAGGTTTGTCTAGAATGATAACAGAGACCTCAGCTGTTTTGGTGCCAACTGAGTTAGTCAGGGTAATCTCATACTTTCCTATATCCTCCTTGGTTGCATCCTTGATGACAATCTTGGATGAGGTCTTGGAGTTGATGACATTCACCCTGGTGGTCTGCTTCAGCACCTGGCCATCCTTCTTCCAGGACACCTCAGGCTGAGGTCTACCTCTGAAGGGAACATCAATCTTCAGGTCATCTCCTGATTTCACACTGTATGTGTTAAACATCAGATCAAAGATGGGCTCAATAGTTATGTCCTTCACCACCACAGGGTTAGCCAGAGGCTTGGGATCACTCTTGCCCTTATCATTCACAGCAATCACCCTGAAGGAGTATTCCTCTCCAGTTGTGAGACCGTCAATAGTAGCTTCCAGTGCTTTAATTTCACTGCATACAGTCCATTTGTCGTCACCCTTAGGCTGCATCTCCACAGTGTAGTTTGTGATCTTGCTGCCTCCATCATGATCAGGCTTCTCCCAGGAGAGGCTTACAGTGTGACGAGTCACATCAACCAAGGTGATCTTACCAGGAGGCAGAGGAGCCTCAGACACCTTGACAGCCTCTGTGGAGGTAGGCAGACCCACCCCCAGCTCATTCACAGCCAGCACACGGAAATAATACCGGCCTCCCACCTGCAGGTCGGAAATAATGTAAGAGTTCCTCACACAGTTGGTGCAAACACTGGTGAATGCCATTCTCTTCTGCTCTCTCTTCTCCACAATATAGTGTGAGATTTTGGCCCCACCATCAATGAGAGGAGGCTCCCAGGAGATAGAGACAGAGTCTCTCTTCACATCCTTCACCGCCAGGTTGGTAGGAGCGCTGGGGGAGTCCAGAACTCTCACGTTGATGAAGGCTGATTTAGAGCCACTGAGGTTCTCGAGGGTCAGCACATATTTTCCAGTGTCAAACCTGTCAACGTTGTCAATAACCAGCATTGTGTAGGAGCTTGTGACATCAATCTGAGCACGCTCAGTCAGTGTGCCATCAGCCTTAGACCATTTGACCTCAGGCTCAGGCTTTCCTCTGATAGTGACAAACAGACGCAGGGTGGCGCTGGCACGGATATTAACCATCTTCCTCAGGTCAGCATCTAGTTCGATCTCAGGAGCCTCCAGCTTCTCAGCGGCGATCACGGACACAGGCAAGTCCACATGCTCTCCCACTCCCTCAATATTTACAGCGCAGATGCGGAAGTTGTACTCTATATTCTCCCTCAGTTTCTTGACAGTGTAGTGAGTGGTCTGGACACCAGTGGGTGGTGTGGAGACGATCCACTCCTCCTCTGCTGCCTCCTTCATTTCAACAACATACCCACTGACTGGTGCTCCACCATCATAGATAGGCCTGGACCAGGCCAGGGAAACAGTGGTGCTAGAGTGGTCTGTCACCTTAAGGTTACTTGGAGGTCCTGGTGGGTAAATAGCATCACAGGCCTTGATATACTCAGTTGGTGCACTGGGCTTGCCCACACCAGCAGCATTTTCAGCGGAGACCCTGAACTCATAGGAGTGGCCCTCAGTGAGGCCAGTACATCTGAATCTCAGGTCACTCAGCCTCTTCTTGTTGCACTTGTTCCATCTGATGCCATCCTTGTCACGTTTTTCCAGGACGTATCCTTCAATCTCTGCCCCTCCGTTATTCTCTGGCCTCTCCCATGTAAGTACTATGGAGTCCCTGGTGATAGCACCGGCCTCCGGGGTGGAGGGGGCACTGGGAGTGGTGAAGGGATTACGAGCAATAACAGGCTCAGATTCCAGAGGCTCACCAACACCATATTTGTTCACAGCAGTGACTCTGAAGATGTATTCATTGCCAGGCAGCAGTTTTGTGATTTTGTAGCTGATGGCCTGGATCTTAGGCTCAACCATGGTCCATGACAAGCGACTGGTCTCTCTCTTCTCAATGATGTAGTGAGAGATGCTGGCTCCACCATCATGTGAAGGATGGCTCCAGTGCAGGTAGCACTTCTCAGCTGTGACTCCCTTGACTTCTAATGGACCATCTGGAGGACCAGGTCTATCCAGAATTTTAACATTAATTGGGACCATCTTGACTCCCCCCACATTGATGAGTTTGAGGACAAAATGGCCACCATCCACTCTGATACAGTCCTTGACTGTCAGGATGGTGCGTGTGAGTGTGGTCTTGACCTCCATTCTTGGTATGGTCTTGTCAATCTCCTTTCCATCCTTCAGCCAAATGACGTCAGGCAGAGGCTTGCCAAAGTAGTCAGCATCAATGACAAATGTCTCACCAGCATGAACGACAGTCAGATCCTTGAATTTAGGATCCATGGTTACTGTCGGAGGCTCAATCTCATCCTTGGCAGTAATTTCTCCAGTGCTCTGAGAAGGAGAGCTGAAGATACCAGCAGCATTCCTGGCAATGATTCTGAACTCATAGATGCAGTCCTCAGTCAGGCCAGTGATTGTGAACTGGGTCTCGATGATGTTGGTGAAGGTGGCCTTCATCCAGCGGGTGTCTGGGTGCTTCCTCCTCTCCACTACATAGCCAGTGATAGCGCTACCTCCATCGTACTGGGGCCTGGTCCACTGGAGTGTCACATGGTTCCTGGTGATGTCAATAGCCTCAGGTGTGCCCGGCGGGTCGCAGGGGTCCCTGGCTACCGTGCTGTCAGAGACCTTGCTAACAGGGCTGAGTCCAGCAATGTTCTCGGCGTAGACTCTGAATTCATACTCAATACCTTCCTCCAGCTCTATGGTCTTGAAGCGGGTGTCAGGGATTAGGAGCTTGTTGAGTTTAGTCCATAAGAGGCTGTTCTTCTCCTTCCTCTCCAGGTGATAGCCCAGGATAGGGCTTCCTCCATTGTTGGTGGGAGGTTTCCACTCAACCACCATGTTATCCTTGGTCACAGCAGAAATAAATGGTGTGCCTGGGGCAGCAGGCTCACTGAATGGATACTGAGCAATAACAGCAGGAGAGACAATAGGGGAACTCTTTCCATATCTGTTCTCAGCAGACACTCTGAACTGATATTCAACCGCAGTCTTCAGGTTGGTGACTTTGATGGTTGTTCTGGCAATAGTAGCAGAAACAATTTGCCATGCTGTAGTGGTGGTATCTCTCTTCTCCACAATGTAGTTGTTGATTTGGCAGCCTCCGGTGTACTCTGGTGGCTCCCAGGACAAAGTAACATAGTTTGAGCTGACCTCCTCAATCTTCACAGGGCCAGTGGGTGGGCCAGGCTTATCAAGGATAACAACAGTAATCTCTTCTGTGGCTGTTCCAACACTGCTGGTGGCTGTCAAAGAGTATTTACCAGAGTCCTCCTTGTTTGCATCTTTGATACGAAGTGTTGTAGATGATGCTGTGCTGGATACATTTAGTCTGGTTGTCTCCTTAATAGCTTGTCCATCCTTCTTCCATTCAACCTTAGGCACAGGGCGTCCAATCACTGGGATCTCAATCTTCAGATCCTCACCATTCTGCACACTGAAGGTGTTGACTACCATCTTGAACCTGGGCTCAATGGTCACATCCTTAGCAGTGACTGGTGCCGCCATAGCTCTGGGGTCACTCTTGCCCTTCTCATTGAAAGCTGACACTCTGAACAGGTACTCATGTCCTGTGCTAAGGCCTGTGACAGTGCCCTCACATGTCTTAGTTGTGGCGGCCACCACCCATTCCTCTGAGCCCTGTGACTGCATCTCAATGTAGTAGCCAATGATCCTGCTGCCTCCATCATAGTCAGGCTTTTCCCAGGAGAGAGAGGCACTGGTCTTGGTCACTTCAGTTAGAGTGACCTTACCCACAGACAGAGGAGGCTCAGAAGTTTTAACTGAGTCTTCTGTCTCAACTGGCAAGCCCACACCAAACTCGTTCTCAGCCAAGACTCTAAAATAGTAGATGACTCCCTCAGTGAGACCAGTGATGCGGTAGCTTGTCTTGGTGCATTTGTTGTCCACGTTAGAGTAAGCCTTCCTGGTGGATTCACGCTTTTCAACCAGGTAGTGCTTGATTCTGGCACCACCATCAATAATAGGGGGCTCCCAAGTCAGGGTGACGGAGTTCCTCTTGATGTCTTTCACTGTGAGATTCAGAGGGGCTCCTGGTGTGTCCAGAACTTTGACTGAGACAAAGGCTGACTTGTTGCCAGCGGTATTTGCCAAGTTGAGGATGTATTTTCCAGCGTCATTCCTGTCACAAATCTCGACGGAGAGCTGTGTGTAATCTGCACCATTCTCTATCTGGACTTTACTGGGTAGGTCTCCATCCTCCTTAGCCCAGCTGATCTCAGGAGTAGGACGGCCCTTGAATGGTATGTTTATCCTCATAGAGCCTCCTGCACGGACAACTACTCCCTTCCTGAGCTCTGAATCCAGAATCATCTCTGGAGGATCCATCTTATCCACAGGCTTCACAACTCCCTGGATCTCTGTGGGCTCACCAACACCCAGCTTATTCATGGCACAGATGCGCACCTTGTATTCCTGGTGCTCAATCAACTTCTTGATGGTAAACTTGGTAGCACTGACTCCAGAGGGTGGGGTGCAAATGGTCCACTCCTCCTCATCAGCCTTGCTAATTTCCACAGCATAGCCTTGGATCTCACAGCCACCATCATAGATAGGCCTATGCCAAGCCAGACTGACGGAGTCCTTTGTAGTGTCAACCACATGGGCATTAGTAGGAGAGCCAGGCTCAAAGGTAGGATCGCAGGCCTTGAGGTAGGGGGTAGGTGGGCTTGGCTGACCCACCCCTGCTGCATTCTCAGCAGACAACCTGAATTCATACTCATGGTCCTCAGTCAGTCCTGTCACTCTGAAGCGCAAGTCTGTCAATCTACGTTTGTTGCACTTCGTCCACCTCACTCCGGCTCTGTCTCTCTTCTCCACAATGTAGCCAACAATCTCGCTGCCGCCAGTGGTCTCAGGGCGGGTCCAGCAGACAGTCATGGAGTCCCTGGTGATGTTGGTGATCTCGAGCTCCTGAGGTGGGCCAGGAGGAACAAATGGATTCCTCATGATAACTGGCACTGACTCCAGAGGCTCGCCAACGCCATACTTGTTAACGGCCATGACTCTGAAGATGTACTCATTTCCCTTCAGTAGCTTGGTGACCTTGAACATGGTGGCTCCACAGTCGCTGGAGACCACAGTCCATGCCAGGCGGCTGGTTTCTCTCTTTTGGATGATGTAGTGAGAGATGCTGGCTCCACCATCGTGCCTGGGTGGCAGCCATGACAGTGAGCACTTCTCCTCAGTGACGTTGCTAACGGTGAGAGGTCCCTCTGAGGGGCCTGGTCTGTCCAGGACCTTCACACTGAATGGGACAGTCTTAGTTCCAGCCACGTTCGTCAGAACCAGAGTGTACTGTCCACCATCCACTCTGATTGCATCCTTAACTATGAGCAGAGCCTTAAAATCTGTGTTTTTGATCTCAGCTCTGGCTGAGTTCTCAACTTCAACATCTCCCTTGAACCACTGAGCTGTGGGGATGGGCTTTCCTTCAACACTGGCCTCCAGGCTGAATGTCTCTCCAGCACTGATAACAATAGTCTGGTTGTACATAGGATCAGTTTCACACTTAGGTGGGTCAACTTCATCCGTGGCTGTGATGGATCCTGTGCTCTCAGAGGGCTTGCTGATAGCACCAGCTGCATTCCTAGCAATTACTCTGAAGTCATACTTAGAGTTCTCTGTCAGGCCAGTAACTGTGAATTCATGTTCAATGATGTTTGCGAAGCTAGCCTTCATCCACCTTCCCTCAGGGAGGTCACGTTTCTCCACTACATAGCCAGTAACTAAACTTCCACCATCGTAAACTGGAGGGGTCCACCTCAGCTTCACTGAGTGCCTGGTCACAATGATAGCCTCAGGACAGCCGGGAGGATCACATGGGTCACGTGCCACATAGACCTCAGAGACCTTACTGCATTTTCCAATGCCGACAATATTCTCAGCATAGACTCTGTACTCATACTCAATGCCCTCCTCCAGGGGAGTAGATTTGAACCTGCAGTCCTGGATGAGAGTTTTGTTGATTTTGGTCCAGAGGATGCTGTTCTTCTCTTTCCTCTCCAGATGGTAGCCCAGGATGGCACTGCCTCCATCAGATGGGGGTTTGTGCCATTCAACCACCATATAGTCCTTAGTGTATGAAGACACATATGGTGTTCCTGGTAGGCCAGGCTCCTGGAATGGATACTGGGCCAAGACAGGCTCTGAATCTATGGCGTAACTCTTTCCATATCTGTTCTCAGCACAGATTCTGAACTGGTACTCAGCACCTGTCTTCAGATTGCTGACTTTGAGTGTGGTTCTGGCAACAGTGGCAGACACGACCACCCAGTTAGTTGTGGTTGTGTCCCTCTTCTCGACCACATAGTTGGAGATCGGGCAACCACCTGTATATGTGGGAGGTTCCCAGTTGAGAGTGATACTCTCAGCGCTAATGTCCTCCAACCTGACAGGGCCTGTGGGTGGACCTGGCTTGTCCAGGGTGATCACCTCAATAGTGGCATCCTTGGATCCTAAGGCATTGGCTACGTTAATGCTGTACATGCCTCCATCCTCTCTGGTCGCATCCTTGATGGTGAGAGTGGTGTGGTGAGCAGTGTCAGTGACATTGACTCTGGTGGTCTGCTTGAGAGCAGCTCCATCCTTGGTCCAAGTGATGGTGGGCTTTGGGTGGCCAGCAACTGGGACATCTACCTTCAGGTCATAGCCCACCTGGACACTGTAGGTGCTCATCTTAGGCCTTACAGCAGGCTCAATCACAAGGTCCTTCGCTAAAACTGTGTGGGCCAATTGTCTGGGGTCACTCTTGCCCTTATCATTGACAGCAACGACTCTGAACTGGTACTCCTCTCCCTTGAGTAGGTTGGTCACAACAGTCTCCAGTGCTTTCACACTAGCACACACAGACCATGCTTCACTGTCCTTGCATGCCAATTCCACTTCATAGTGGCTGATCCTACTGCCACCATCATGTTCAGGCTTCTCCCAGGTGAGGGTTACAGTTTTACTAGTAACATCAACCACACTGACTTTACCAGGTGGCTGAGGCTTCTCAGAAATCTTAAGTGGATTAAGAGTTTTAGCAGGGAGACCCACACCATATTCGTTCTCAGCCAGGACTCTGAAGAAGAAGATTCCTCCCTCTGGAAGAGGTTCAATTTTCCATGACATTCTGTTGCAGGTGGTGACAGGAGAGTAGACCTTCCTGGTGCTCTCACGCTTCTCAACAATATAGTGCTTGATCTTTGAGCCGCCATCCAGAAGTGGAGGCTCCCAAGTGAGAGTGACAGAGTTCTTGGTGATCTCCTTCACCATGAAGTTAGCCGGTGGGCTGGGTGAGTCCAAGACTCTGACGCTGATGAAGACCGACTTCACTCCACTTGCATTCTCTGCTGTCAGAGTGTACTTGCCACTGTCAAATCTGTTAACATTCTCAATGACAAGTGAAGCGTAGCTGCCTGTGTTGTCAATCTGGGCTGTCTCGTTAATCTCACCCTCAGCCTTGCCCCATTTTACCTCTGGAGCTGGGCGTCCCCTCACAGGAACAAACAACCTGAGAGTGTTTGCTGCTCTGATGTTGATCATCTTTCGCATATCAGCGTCCAGGTCAAGGTCCGGAGCCTCAAGCTTCTCCTCCAGAAGGATCTTTCCTGGAACATCAGCATGCTCACCAACACCAACTTTGTTGATGGCACACACTCTGAATTGGTACTCATGCTTTTCCAGCAGCCTTTTCACTGTGAACTTAGTGTCTGTGATTCCAGTGGCAGGAGTGCACATGAACCACTCATCAGCTGCTCCATTGCAGGCCTCAACGATGTAGGCCTGAATCTCACAGCCACCATCATAGATGGGCTTGCCCCATGTCAGGGAAACCGTGGATCTAGATGTGTCTACCACCTTGGGGTTGTTTGGTGGGCCTGGTTTGAAGATAGGATCCAGTGCTTTGTAGTATAATGTTGGGGGGCTCGGTGTGCCAATGCCTGCAGCATTCTCAGCAGCAACTCTGAATTCATAGCTGCGGTTTTCCAGGAGGCCTGTTACTCTGAAGCGCAGCTCGCTCACCGTGCGCTTGTTGCACCTGGTCCATCTCACACCCTCCTTGTCACGTTTCTCAACAACGTATCCTTGAATAGGGTTACCACCGTCATTAGTTGGTCTCTCCCAGGTCACCACCATAGAGTCTTTGGTGATGGTGGAGATGTCCACCTCTGTTGGTGGGTCAGGAGTGACAAATGGATTTGTGGCGATCATTGCCTCAGATTCCAGAGGCTCACCAACTCCGTATTTGTTGACTGGAATAACTCTGAAAATGTACTCATTACCAGGGAGGAGCTTGGTAATCTTCAGGTTCAGGGTCTGAACTTTGGGGTCAACTACAGTCCAAACCAGTCTGCTGGTCTCTCTCCTCTCAACAATGTAATGGGAGACATCACTGCCTCCATCCTGCAGGGGTGATTTCCAGGCAATGCAGCATTTCTCAGTGGTGACTCCATAGATGGAGATAGGGCCCGCAGGTGGGCCTGGTCTGTCCAGAACCTTGACATTAATGTTAACAGATTTCTCTCCTCCAACATTCTTCACCAGGAGAGTGTACTGGCCTCCATCGACACGGATGGCTTCTTTGACAATCAGACAGGCTGTGAAGTCTGTGTTCTTTATCTCCAGGCGAGCTGCTTCTGGAATCTCCTGGTGGCCCTTCAGCCAGTGTACAGTGGGCACGGGCTTCCCAGAGATCCCAGCCTCCAGCTTGAATGTCTCTCCAGCATTTACCACCACAGCCTGGGAGTATTTGGCGTCCAAGTCAATCTTGGGTGGATCCACCTCATCCTTGGCAGTGATGGCTCCAGTGCTCTCAGAGGGCTTGCTGGAGACACCAGCTGCGTTCCTGGCGATCACGCGGAACTCATAGATCTGGTCCTCAGTCAGAGCAGTGACAACAAACTGAGTCTCGATGAGGTTGGCGAAGCTGGCCTTCATCCAGCGGCCATCAGCTCCCTCCTTTTTCTCCACCACATAGCCTGTGATCTTGCTGCCACCATCATTCTCAGGTTTGGTCCATCTGAGGGTTACTTGGTTTCTGGTGACAATAACAGCCTCTGGCTTTCCTGGGCTGTCACAAGGATCTCTGGCCACTTGCATCTCAGTCAGTTTGCTAGCCTTGCTGAGGCCGACAATGTTCTCAGCATAAACTCTGAACTCATATTCAATACCCTCCTCAAGGCCAGCAACCTTGAATCTGGTCTCTGGGATGAGCTGTTTGTTCTGTTTCACCCACAGGATGCTGTTTCTCTCTTTGAGCTCCAGGTGGTAGCCCAGGATTTTGCTTCCACCATCGTTGCTAGGTTTTTCCCATAAAATGATCATGTTCTCCTTGGTGGCCGACTGGACCACAACAGAATGTGGCTGGCTGGGCACCTCGAATGGATACTGAGCAACAATGGTTTCAGAGAGCAGGACTGACGACTTGCCATATCTGTTCTCAGCAGCAATCCTAAACTGGTATTCAGATCCAGTCTTCAGACGCGCTGCTTTTATGGTGGTTCTGGCCACTGTAGCTGACACAATCTGCCAGTTAGTGGTAGATGTGTCTCTCTTCTCAACAATGTAATTGTTGATGGCGCAACCACCGTCGTACTCTGGTGGATTCCAGGACAGGACCACACTGTCAGCAGTGACATCATCCAGCTTAATGGGGCCAGTTGGTGGACCGGGCTTATCCAGAACAACAACACTGATGTCTGCGGTGGCCTCTCCGGCTGTGTTGGTCATCTTGATGGTGTAAGTACCCACATCATCTCTGCAAGCCTCCTTGATGACCAGAAGAAGGTTTTTGTCAGTGGCTTCAGCATTGACTCTAGTTGTCTCCTTGAGCACGACCCCATCTTTGAGCCAAGTCACTGTAGCTTTGGGACGGGCAGCATATGGTACATCTATCTTCAGATCATCTCCTGCCAGCACACTGAATGTGGTGAAGAGCAGCTTGAAGATTGGTGAGATGACCAGGTCTTTAGCCACCACAGGCATGCTGAGGGCACGTGGGTCACTCATTCCCTTCTCATTGGTGGCTGAGATACGGAACATGTACTCCTCTCCCTGTGTCAGGCCAGACACAACAGCCTCACTGGTTTTAACCACCATGACCTGGGTCCACTTCTCGCTGCCTTTCCCCTGCATCTCCACAATGTAGCCTGTGATTCTACTACCACCATCATGGTCAGGTTTCTCCCAGGACAGAGTTACGCTGCTGCCTGTGACATCAAGGAGGGACACTTTGCCTGGTGGCAGAGGCTTCTCTGACACCTTGATTGGTTCGAGAGTCTCTACTGGGAGGCCGATGCCATACTCGTTCTCAGCCAGGATTCTGAACAAGTATAGCTTTCCTTCCTCAAGATCTCCAATTTTCCAGCTGGACTTGTGGCAGCTGGCACAGACTGTTGAGTAGGCCTTTCTGGTTGACTCACGCTTCTCCACAATGTAATTGCGGACTCTGGAGCCACCGTCAATGAGGGGTGCATCCCACATGAGGGAAACTGAATCTCTGGTGACCTCCTTGATGACCAGATTCTGAGGTGCTCCAGGTGTGTCGAGCACTCTGACGTTAACATAGGCTGTCTTGCTTCCAGAGGCATTTTCCACAGTCACCATGTATTTACCTCCATCAAACCTGTCCACAGTCTCCACCTGGAGAGTTGTGAAAGATGACGTGACTTCAATATTAGCTTTGTCCAGGGATTGTCCGTGCTCTCTTGACCATTTCACCTCAGGTGCTGGTCTGCCCTTGATGGGGACAAAGAGTCTGAGTGTGCTACAGGCTCTGATGCAGACCACCTTGCGCAGCTCTGCTCCAAGGTCAATCTCTGGAGGGAGCAGTCTATCCTCAGCTTTGGGGGTTCCAGGCACAGCAGCAGGCTCTCCCACGCCCTCACAATTAGTGGCACAGATGTTGATTTTGTACTCTTGGTTTTCTTTTAGGTTAGTGATGGTGAAGGAGGTGGCTGTCCATCCCCTCTTGGGAGTATGGATGGTCCACTCATCCTCTTCAGGTAGGCAGGTCTCTACAATGTAGCCGGTGATCTCAGAACCACCATCATAGACAGGCTTGTTCCAGGCAAGGGTGATGGAGGACTTGGTTGTGTCCAGCACTCTGGGGTTCCCTGGAGGTCCAGGCTGGAAGATGGTGTCCATAGCTTTGTAGAATGGACTGGAAGGACTAGGCTGGCTTAGACCAGCATTGTTCTCAGCAAGGATTCTGAATTCATACTCATGTCCTGGAGTGAGGCCAGATGCCTTGAATCTGAGGTCAGACACAGTCCTCTTGTTGCACTTCACCCAGCGCATGCCAGTCTTATCTCTCCTCTCAATGATGTAGGTGTTGATGCTACTGCCTCCATCATGTTCAGGGCGGTCCCAGCAGACAACCATGGAGTCCTTGGTGATGGTGGTGACCTCAGGCTGCTGTGGTGCGTCAGTGACGACGTAGGGGTTGGCACAGATGACAGGCTCAGACTCCAGGGACTCACCCACACCATACTTGTTGACGGCCATGACCCTGAAGATGTACTCATTGCCCTTCAGAAGCTTGGTGACCTTGAACCTGTTCGCCTGAAGGTCTGTGGCCACGTTGGTCCAGGCCAGCCTGCTGGTTTCACGCCTCTGGATGATGAAGTACTCGATCTTGGCACCACCATCATGTGAGGGATGCAGCCAGTTGAGGACACACTTCTCAGCGGTAACGTCAGACACAGTGAGAGAGTCTGGGGGTCCAGGTCTGTCGAGCACCTTGACATTGAATGTAAATTTGGCAAAGCCACCAGGGTTGCTGGCTGTCAGAGTGAAAGCACCGCCATCCCTCCTCAGGGAGTCTTTGTTCACCAAAGTTGTGTGGAAGTCAGATGACTTGATCTCCAGCTTGGCTGTGTCCACAAGCTCCTTTCCTTCCTTGGTCCATACCAGAGATGGGATTGGTCTGCCAATCACATTGGCCTCCAGTTTGAACACTTCTCCTGCCATGACAACAACATTGCTGCTGTAAGAAGCGTCAACATCAAGCTTGGGCTCTTCAATGTCATCTCTGCATGTGATCTCCTCCGATGGCTGGGATGGTGCACTCACACCACCGGCTGAGTTTCTAGCGAGCACACGGAATTCATAAGTTGCATCCTCAGTCAGACCACTGACTGTGTAGACGGTCTCAAGGATGTTGTTGAAGTTGGCTTTGAGCCAGCGTCCATTGGGCAGCTCTCTCCTCTCCACTGTGTATCCAGTGATGGAAAATCCACCATCACTCTCTGGTTTGGTCCATGAAACAGTCACCTCATGTCTGGTGATATTCAGTGCCACAGGCCTGCCTGGTGCGTCCACTGGGTCCAGAGCATACATAGGCTCAGAGGGCTTGCTGGCTTTGCTCAGGCCGGCCATGTTTTCAGCGATGACGCGGTGTTCATATGCGATTCCATCAACAAGGCCTGTTGATTTGAAGATATTTCCAACAACCAGAGCCTTGCTAATTTTCTGCCACAGAATGCTGTTTTTCTCCTTCCTCTCCACATGGTAGCCCAGGATGGCACTGCCTCCATCAGAGGATGGCTCGTTCCAGCTTAGAGTCATAGCATCCTTGTTGAAAGATGTGAGCACAGGAATGCCTGGCTGGCCTGGCACATCAAATGGATAGGCAGCCACCACTGGATCAGATATGATGCAGGGTCCAATGCCGTATCTGTTCTGGGCCTTGACACGGAACTGATACCCAATTCCGGTGGTGAGACGGGCTGCCTTGAATGTGGTGCGGATGACGGTAGCTGCCAGCTCCACCCAGGAAGTGCCGGTGGTCTCCCTCATCTCAACGATGTAGTTGTTGATGGGAACACCTCCATCATTCTCTGGTCCCTCCCAGGACATGAGAACATAGTCACATGAGACCTCATCCAGCTTGATGGGCCCTGTGGGAGGCCCTGGAATGTCGTGGACCAGGACTGTGATGGTCTCAGTCACTGTGCCCAGGATGTTCTTTCCAGTCATGGAATACTGGCCTCCATCAGTCCTCTTGATTTCACCGATATTGAGGATGGTCGATGTCGGTGTGGCTTCAATATTGATCCTCTGCGTCTCCTTCAGCGCAGTGTCTCCCTTCTTCCAGGAAACCACAGGCCTGGGTTTACCGAGTACTGGGATCTCAACCTTGACACGGTCCCCAGCCTTGGCGATGACTGTCTTCTGATAGACTCCACGCAGGTCGAAGGACGGTGCGGTAGTCTGCTCTTTGATGATAGCGGGCCTGCTCTCACGGGCGTCACTCCTGCCTGATGCATTGACTGCCATGATGCGGAAGGTGTATTCTGCGCCCTCAGTCAGATCTGTGACAACGTAGTCCAGAGCCTTGATGGCGACCACATGGACCCACTGGTCAGTATCCTTCTTCTGGGCCTCAATGACATATCCTGTGATCAGGCTACCACCATCATGCAGGGGCTTGGTCCATGCCAGGCTGGCACTGTCAGCTGTCACATCTGTGACATACAGGTTCTCAGGGGTGGAGGGGGCCTGGGAAACCCTGATTGGCTGAGGGGTTTCAGCAGGCTCACCCACACCAAGGTCATTCTCAGCAGAGACACGGAAGTAGTAGTGAGCACCCTCCTCCAAGTCGGGGAACTTGAAGGAGCATTTCTGCCATGTGGTGCTTAGTACTGTGTAGGCCTTCTTGGTGGCTTCTCTCCTCTCAACAATGTAGTTGTGAATCTTGGATCCACCATCAATGATGGGGATTTCCCACTGTAGAGTGATGCTGTTCTTGGTTATCTCTCTAGGTTTAAGGTTGACTGGGGGTCCTGGTGTGTCCAGAACTTTGACGTTAACAAAGCCAGTCTTCTTTCCAGCAACATTCTCCAGAGACAGGTGGTATTTTCCAGCATCATATCTGGTGCAGTCAGGAATAACCAGTAGAGTGTAGGACTCTGTGGTATCAATATGCGCACGTGCCTTCAGGTTAGTGTCATCCTTGCTCCAGGTTACTTCAGGCACGGGACGGCCCTTGATGGGAACAAACAAGCGGATTGAGGCACGGCACCTGACCACCAGGGTTCTCCTCAGTTCGGCATCCAGTTCAAAGTCTGGCAGTGTTTCCTGGTCCACCAGATCAGTCACCTTCTCAACCTCAGCAGGCTCACCAACTCCCTCTGTGTTCACAGCTCTGACTCTGAAGTGGTATTTGCCTCCCTTCTGAAGGTTACCGATGACGTATTCGGTGACTTTAAGAGGAATCTGATTCTCTGTCTCCCAGTCATCATGTCCATCCTTCTTGTACTCAACAAAGTATCCATCTACACTGAGGCCACCATCGTAGTGGGGTCGGCCCCAGGCAAAAGTGGCTGTGGTTCTGGTGGTTTCCATAATTCTGGGGTTGGATGGAGGACCAGGTGGATCTAATGAAAAATAGGTGATGTAAAAAAAGGAAAAGTTTTAGAGCTTTAGAGTCAAGTTATCTGGAGCACATAAGAACATGTTGTTAGTCGACTAACGTTAATGAGGGTTTTGTGTTTGATGCTTTTGTATTTTTGAGTGAGAGTGTTTCACTCCAGTTTTACTTACATACGATATCCTTGGTCATGACGGGGCGAGACGGCTCGCTGGGCTGCCCAAATCCAGCCTTGTTCTCAGCAGTTACTCTGAACTCATACTCTACTCCTTCACTCAGGCCCTGTACCTTGAAGCGCAGGTCAGGGACTGTCCTCTTACAGGCTCTCACCCATCTCAGTCCTCTCCTCTCTTTCCTCTCTACGCAGTATCCTCTGATATCACTTCCTCCGTCCATGGCTGGTCTCTTCCAAGAAATGGTGACAGCGTTCCTGCTGACATTATCAACCTCTGGCATTGAGGGTGGGCCTGGTGGGCCTGGGGGGGAAATATACAAGACCATTACAATCAGTTACCCCTTGAACTTGGAGATTTGGACAATCTAATCCCTGTATTAAAATGGATGATGAATAATGACTGAAATATCATTCTACATTTTTTAAAATCATACTTAAGATACTATAAACGTACCGAAACGTTCAACCATTTTGACTGGACCAGACTGGTTTGAGTCTCCGGTGCCATACTGGTTCACAGCAGACACTCTGAAGATGTACTCGTTGCCCTTGATCAGTTTGCTGGCTACATATCTGCAGTCCATGACGTTCTCAGCTAGCTTGGTCCACAGCAGGCGACTGGTTTCTCTTTTCTCCAGGACGTAGGACTTGATGGAGCAGCCTCCATCCTCCTCAGGAGGAAGCCAGGTCAGGGTACATTTCTCAGCTGAAACGTTGCTGGCTTCAATGGGGCCTGGAGGTCCAGGGATGTCCAGGACCTTCACTTTGACATGCTCTTCCTTGATACCGAAGGGGTTGCTGGCGGTGATGGTGTACTCTCCTGTGTTCTTCCTGGTGGCGTACTTGATAGCCAGGGTTGAGGAGGTGGGGGTGCTGGTGATAGTCACAATGTCAGAGTTCTTGAACTCACGGCCTCCCTTGGACCACACAGCAGTGGGGGGAGGTTTGCCCACAATCTTGGAGGCGGAGACTACAATGGTGTCTCCTGCCCTGACTGACACACCGTCCTTCATGTCTGGGTCAATGGTGATGGTCGGGGGCTCTGTAGGGAACAGAAAGAGGAAATCAATCACATTCTAATGTTATGCTAATGGTTTAATGGTTGGTGGCTCTGTTGAACAAAAGAAAACAAAAAGAAACTGCCGTTCCAAAACTTTCACCTGCAATTACACAGAGTCAAGAAACAGGTGCAAAGAAGTTCTATCAAAAACTAACTTTGGTTGTTCTCTTCCAATCATTCACCTTTAACTTTACAGAGCATGATTCATTTCCTCTTTCATTTTATAACACAGTTTACAGGAGCAGTCTCACTGTAAAATGGAAAGTCTTCTATCATGTATGACGGTAACACCAGCTTACCATACTCATCCTTGCAGGTGAGAGGCTCAGTAGACTCTGAGGGAGCACTGACGGCCCCAGCAGCATTCTTGGCCCTGATCCTGAACTCATACTGAGCTCCTTCAGTCAGGTCAGGGACGGTGAAGGCACAGCCCTGGACGTTGACGTGGTTGGCCTTCATCCAGGCCTTGGTGCCAGCCTCCAGCTTCTCCACCATGTAGCCAGTCAACTTGTGGCCGCCGTCATACTTGGGAGCGGTCCACATCAGAGTCACCGTGCTTCTGGTGACGTTGATCACATCAGGCTTGCCAGGAGGATCTAAAAGAGAAAGAAAAAATAATGGTCACCAGGGAAGAATTCTTGACTAAACATATAACATCAATCTATCTCGCAAAATCTCACTCTCACTCATTCAGCCACATGTATAATTGTGTCACAACTGAAGAGAGCAGTGAACTCACCGATAGGATCCAGGGCAACCACAGCATCAGTGACCCTGCTTGCCTTTCCCACGCCCGCCACGTTCATGGCCATCACTCTGAACTCATACTCTATTCCCTCTATCAGACCAGTGACTCTGCACTCCTTCACTCTCAGAGGAGTCTTGGCGGCCCGCTTCCACATCAGACTGTTCCTCTCCTTAAATTCCACATGATATCCTGGACAGCAGACAAAGCCAGTTGGTCATGTGGTCCACATCTTTCATTGTAAACTTGTTCATTTATATAGCACTTTTCAAAAATAGTTTTATTTGTGTTTTTGCTGAGTATTTCTGAGCAAATTGAAATTTAGCAGAATCTTTTACCAGTAATTGGGGAGCCACCAGTGTCCTTGGGATCAGCCCAGGTCAAGATGGCCGACTCATGGCGGATGCTCACTATCTCAGGAGGAGCAGGCGCCTCGGGCACGTCTTGAGGAAGGAGGGACAGAGGGAGGAGTAAAGGAATGGAAGAGAAAAAAGAGAGGTTGACATTCACCAAGGCACACTGAGTTGAGAGATAAAGTCTTCATGTGTGCCTGATCAAGCTTAACCTCGTCTTGATGAAGCATATGAGATGTTATTGTAATGTTCAGAGTGTTACAATAGACACAGACTACAAAAGATATGTAACTACCACAGGCCAAATGTAATTGAAAGTTAATTAACATCAATTGGGAGTATAATAACTTACTGAATGGATGCTGAGCGATGACTGGGTCTGACCTCAGATACTCTCCAACCCCATACTTGTTCTCAGCAAATACTCTGAAGATGTACTCCACTCCGTCATGGAGCCTAATCACCCTCATGGTGTTCTTCTGGATGGCAGAAGCCACCGTAGCCCACTTGCTGTCCGTGGTTCTCCTTTTCTCAACTATGTAGTTAGACACCTCAGCGCCGCCGTCGTCCTTGGGCGGTCCCCACTCGAGGGTGATGCCATCGGCCGTGATCTCGTCGAACTTGATGGGTCCGGTGCAGATTCCCGGCTTGCCGACCACCTTGAGCTGGAACTTGCATTCCTTGGAGCCGGCACTGTTCCTCACGTTGATGGTGTAGGTCTCAGCGTCGCTTCTCTGGCAGTCTCTGATCAGCAGGGTGGTGACGCCCGCGGACGCCTCCACACACATCCTGCCGGTGTCTCCCAGGGCGACGTCACCCCTCTTCCAGGTGGCGGTGGGGTACGGAACACCGATGACAGGGATGTTGATACGCATGGTGCTGCCCTCCTTGGCGACATAGCACAGGTCATGCAGGCTGCTCAAATTGCAGTCAGGAAGCACTGGAATCCAAGAGAATGGGTACATGAGAAAATAGATGGGGACATCCATGCTTGGTGCTCCATTCACATGTAGCATGTAGCATGTAGCGTGTAGGATAAGCATGTAGCAACCTGAACTACAACACTCACCATGTTTTTTGTCAAACTTTCTGAATACATTATGTTATGTTGAATATATTATGTGTGGATTGAGTGGACACTTATTTTTAAGTACTCTCCATTCACGATGGGTAGCTAAGAACAGAGATGGGAACCTCCTCGGTCTAGAAAATATTGTTTTTAAGACATTTTATCATCAAGGATTGTGTCATTAAAACTCAAGTCCAAATCAACTACATTTAATTTTGAACTCTACCAAGTCCCAAGTGACTTAAATAATACTCCGGTCGCAGTCATTCAGCTACAGATACAGAAGCATGATGGCATGGCGTGACGACGCTGCCTTACCAAACTGGTCCTTGGCCAGGACGGTCAGCTCGGTGGGCGGTCCTTCTCCGGACTCGTTGAGAGCTTTGACTCTGAACGAGTACTCCTTGCCCTCCGTCAGCTCCCCGATGGTGTGGTAGGTATTCTTGCCCTTTATAAGCTGCTTCCACTTCTCCTCTCCCTCGCTCTGCTCCAGGATGTAGGCGGTGACATGGCTTCCTCCGTCACTGATGGGCTTCTTCCAGCCCAGAGTCACAGAGTCCTTGGAAATCTTCTGGGGTTTGAAGTCTGTCACTGCGCCAGGTTGCTCTGGGGGGGGGCGTG
>OMOV01097650.1:0-13099 GCA_900312565.1 Beryx splendens | reverse complement strand
CGCTCTTCCGATCTTGGACAGAGCATTGGCACGGTCCCCACTGTAGACCTGGCGTCACGGTATGAGTGTGCTGCCGTCGTCCTTCACTCCCCCCTCACCTCTGGCATGAGAGTGGCCTTCCCCGACACGAAGAAAACCTACTGCTTCGATGCCTTCCCCAAGTGAGTCTCCGACTGGTGGACATCGTTTTCTGTGTTTCTGTCTCTTTGTGTCTCTCTCCATCACACTCGCTCTCTCTTTTTTTTCTCAGCCTCATGTATAAAAGTAATGTCTGTAATGTTCATTCTTCTAAATTTCATGGTTAGAAACAAATGAAAATGATCATCGTATTCTCATGGCAATACGGTAATGGTAGGATTTAGTTTATCTTTTGATGCATTACACAAAACTGGACAGTCAAGATAACAACTTTGTGATTTGACTGTAAGCATCAGATTTGTCCAAAAGAAATCTTTATAAATGAGGCCCTCTGTCTCTCTCCCTCTCTCTCTCTCTGCCACCTCCTCTCTCATAAAATCCCTAAATGAGGCTGTCATGTGTACATGATACACACACACACACACATACATTACACAGACTCTCTGGCTGCCTGTTGGCGTTTCCACATAATTACAGACTTGCCAGCAGAAGAGGGAAATTGCAACTTGCAGTTGTGAAAGTCCTTCTTGTCCAAGACAAATATCTGTGCTGTATGAACAACTCCTCTTTATTGGGGTGACGTTTATGTGCTATAGTTGCAGTTTCTATCTCTTTCTTTGGTCAATCTACAGGCATCATTTCTCTTTTATCTTCAAAGGGGACGAGATCATTCAAAGCCGACTGTATTTCTGCGTCAAACTCTGTGTGAACAAGCAGGAGTGTTCCCACTACACAGCACTCATTCTCATGTGGCCTCGTTCGAAAGATGATATTCAGCTGCACAGAAGCACATCTAAATCATATGTGTGTCACCTTCTATACAGACTTTATTTTCCCCGTTCACTCATGATAATGTCAGCTATAATTACTGTCGTTATATCAACCCAGTAATTACCAGACCTTACGTAAGTCTCCCTGATGTTGCTCAGTAGACGCAGAGTTGAAAGGCAGATTTGTGTGATTTCCAGTTTGACTCTTATCAAAAAGATTACATATTGTCACAACGTGTTACATCAGATTTCTTCATTTATTCCAGTTACGATCAACAGGCTCTTACATGAAGCAGTAGTAGTACAGAATATGGGTGGCTGATGTAAACTCCCCTACAAAGCTAAAGGGCAGTAACGGCATAAGACCAAGAAACTGTCTTCATTATCTTAATCTGCATTATCTCTTGTCCTGACAAAAGTATTCCTGGTACAGAAGTAGATCATACATATTGTTTCGTAGCATCTATGGGTCTAATTTTTGCTTGAATGAATTCCAAACTTCGTGATGTTGACCTTTCGGACAAACCTTTGTAGGGCAGAATTATAACTTGAGGTGTCCCTATGTAATGTGTTGCTACTGTTTGTTTTGAATCCCTGGCTGCAAAAACCCAGCGGGCCAGTAAAGACAAAGAGTGATATTATCATCAGCGAGAGACCATCCCTGTTGTACCTCTTGTCACTTAAGTCTCAGAAGCACACTCTGCCAAAGTGTATAGCAGCCAATGGCCAGCCTTAACGCCGAGTCTCGTCCCAGACGGTACCAGTGGGTGAGGAGACGAGGTGGCGGGGACCAGGGAATGCCTCACTGTGTGTGGTGAGCTGTGAGAAAGCCTCCAGTGTTCTCCTGCTCTGCTGGATCAGAGTGGGCGTGTCAGCCTACTGTCCAGCTGGCTCCCCCCATATCTCTATCGGTGTCTCTCTGCTTCTCTCGTCTGTCTCTCTCCCTCCGTTCCTCTCTCTCTCTCTCTCCACTGCAGCAGTATTTCTGTTACTCTGTTCTAAACTGGTCTGTATTCAGTGCATTTGCAATTGTATTGGGATGTCTTATAATTTTAAGAGTAACCCACGGTGTGCTTTACTTTCGTGCCCGCAAATATTTTGTAAAAGTAGGCGTCTTTAAAATCCATATCTCCATTTTGAATAAAGCTGTATATTTATATTATATTGACAGTATATTTGACAGAAATACAGAGGGCAGTCTGAGGTCCCAAGACTCACTTTTGTTTACTGATGGGCCAGAAAACTGTAGTGATCATTACGCTCTGCTTTCAAAGCTGTTGAAAGCTGTATGGAAGATGCAGTTATCGGAAATGTCATTACTTTGATGAACTTGTTGCTTGTTTTAGGATTGTCCCACACTCTTGTCCCTTTTCTCTGGTTTCTCTGCTAACGGTCCTCCATTGCTCTCTCTTGCAAAAGAGAATTTTGATCTCAGTGGGACTGATCTGGATAGCTAAATGATAGACGGATGGATATCGCTAAACTCTGACCCCTGTTCTTCCTTTATGCCCCCTTTTCCCCTCTCAGCATTGAAAAGGTGTCCAAAATCACGTCTCCGGTGCTGATCATCCACGGGACGGAGGACGAGGTGATTGACTTCTCCCACGGCCTGGCCCTGTTCGAGCGCTGCCCCAAGGCGGTGGAGCCTCTCTGGGTGGAGGGAGCGGGACACAACGACATCGAACTGTACAGCCAGTATCTGGAGCGCCTGCGCCGCTTCATAGGACAGGAGCTGGCAGCGCAGCACGCCTGACCGCCACACCTCACCACTAGCATCAGCACCAGTGTCACCAACATCATCATCATCTCTCCCGGTCCACGTGAAGCTGCTCTTCTCTGAGTCTACGGCGGAAAATGACTCCCAAGAGCCGTCACAGCTCCTCTCCCAGCCAACCACTGGTTCCTTTCCTGTTCCAGCTGAATTTCCATATTATCTTGGGTCCTCCCCGCATCACACCTGTCTCCCAGTGTTGGAGTGGGAATGGCTCTGCTCAAGAATGACAGAAGTTCAAGAGACTCGAAAAGGAATGGGCCTCCATCTCCTTTATTTTAGCGACATATCTAAGAGCCATTTGTTTTGTTTTAGTTGTGTTCTCGTTTGTGTCTCACACCTGTAGATCATGTCAGGGAAGCCTCTGTCTCCCTCAGCGTCGGGAACAGTGCAAGAACGCTAACATTACCCAGGCCTTGGTTTTCTACCTCTAGCCTGTTTTTATGTCCTCCTGTCTCTAAATCTGTCCATCCGAAGGCCCTCTTACTTATTTCCAGCCCATATTCAGGGGGCAGTTCTGAGAATTTAGGAAGTGAGTGGGAAAACTCCTCATCTCCGATACTTCTAACAGTAGATCCAGGCTGTTGACAAATAACTGAGAATACGTTTTCTCATTTCAGTGACTGAATGTTATTTTCACATTCTGATTGGACTTGATTAACCATAATTCATCGCCACCGCTACTGACTAGCACATGAACAGATGCTTAGTTACAATACTGCACAATTGTTCCTCCTTTTATTTGTTTACAGATAATTCGAGTTTTAACGGCGCCGTCAAAGAGCACAGTAATGAGCTGTTATGATGAGGCACTGATATTTTGGCATTTGAAATTGGATGGGTTGTCATGAGGTAATGTTTGTCATCTTGTCATTTATTATCCAACATGACGACATTGTTATTCAGCCACCGTACAGTCAGGTAAAACTGGGTTCTGCTTGACGGCGTGTGATTGCAGAATTTCTCTTTTCAAGTCTGTTCCTTCTCTCACTTTCTGGTTTACAATCCTTACAACAACTACTTATAATATTCATCTATGTCTATGCATAGTTCTCTGCATTGACGACAAGGCGATAAGAGCAAGTAGTCCTACATGATTGTGAAGTATTTTTACTTACTTTGGACATATCTTAACATGGATAGCTTCTTTGTAACACTTTTAATGGTTGAACGTTGATTTTGCTACACAGCACTGAGTACCAGAGTGATGTATAGTACAAAACCTTTATAGCTGCTGGTCTGATTTGTGACAGTTGAAAACTCTAGCTCGACCATGTTGTATTGCACTTGTGATTTATTGCTCTTTTTTTTTTTTGCTCTAATCATTTGGGGAAATATCACTTTAATCAACATAATTTGTCCTGTTCTTCTGGGGGTGCAGGCTATGTTTTCTGTTCCAATATTGTGATCAATATACAAAGTGAACTGATAACAAAGGTATGTCAGTTGGCTGCCCTATTTGTTTTATTTTGGGTTGGCAGATAAGATGAATCCCTAAGTCCTTCCTTTCTACTGCACGTTTCAGACAAACTCCGCAATTTCTGACTTTAACCGCCATGGCAAAATCCCCATCCGTTCTGGCTAATGGTTTCCTAGTTATCAGTTGATGAAAAACATATTGCTAACCAGACATGAGGTGCACTCCAAAAAAACTCAAGGGCAGTAAGTTGAAAGATGAAACACTCAGTCGGACGTTAAAATGACAGCTGGTTAAAGACACTCAGTTCTGTTGATGTTTCGGTATCAACCCGGGCCATGTCCTGGTCATGGATAACCACTGGTGAGTGGTCTCCAAAGGATTTGGGGTCGAACACCATCTCCTCTATTTTCTTAGTGTTGAGGGTGAGGAAGTGTTTGTCGCACCACTGGACAAAGTTCTGAATCTCACATTTGCGTACAGCTGTATCTGATGTGTCAGACATGACACCCAGGATAGCTGTGTCGTCACAAAACTTAATCATGGAATTGTTAGCAGTGCTGCATGTGCATTCGTTGGTGTACAGGGTGAACAGGACTGGGGAACTGTCGCACCCGTGAGGGGCGCCGGTGCTGATGGTCAAGGTGGTTTAGACGAGGTCCTGTTCACTCTGACCTGGAGGTTTTCCTCTGTCGCCTCCCTGTGGTGTTCCCTTGCTTCTTTGAGCCTCTGGTTCAACTCCCTTTTGTACAGTTTATAGTTGTAGGTGGTCATTGGTCTTAAACGTCTGCTTTTTTCTGTTAATACAGTCCCTCACCTCCTTTGTGAAGTAAGGTTATTTGTTGGGGTAGACTTTTATTGTCCGTTTTGGGATCACTGTCAACACAGAATTGTATGTAATCTGTGGTAACTTCTGTGGCATTGTCCAGGTTCAGCTCTCCAGAGAAGGTATCCCAGTCTTTGCATTAAAAGCAACCTTTTTCTCCCAATTTGACATGTCCTATTCCCCTGCCTAAGCGGTCCCAGTCGGTGCTCCACCCCCTCTGCCGATCTGGGGAGGGTGTAGACTCTCACATGCCTCTGATGCATGTGGAGTCGCCAGCCGCTTCTTTTCACCTGACAGCGAGGTGTTTCACCAGGAGAACGTAGCGCGTGAGGAGGAACACGCTATTCCCCCCAGTTCCCCACTGAACAGAGGAGGCGCTAGTGCAGCGACCAGGACACATACCCCTATCCGGCTTCCCACCCGCAGACACGGCCAATTGTGCCTGTAGGAACGCCCGACCAAGCCGGAGGTAACAACGGGGGCGCGAACCTGCGGCCCCCGTGTTGGTGGCGAGGGAATAGACCGCTACACTACCCGGCGCCCTACCTTTTAGTGTTTCTATGCTGTCATCTGTCCATGCACTGATAGATTTGACCAGGGGTCTACTACTCTTTGGGGCTGTCGTGTATGTGGGGAACAGGTGAACAGTGTTGTGGTCAGAATTAGACGGGTGGTATAGCTACGGCTGGTTATGGAGGTTTTACATTACCATAGCACATGCAGCCTTCCTCTGGATGCCCACGCGCTGATGAAATGGAGTATGGTTTAACTAATTGTCATTTTAACCTCAGATATTGAGTTTTGCACCTTTCAACTCACTATTCTTTATCTGATTCTTTTGGAGTAAAGTTGAGACTGAGACTGTGTTACTATTTGGTTTATTTGTTTTCAGAGAGGGGTTAGGATTTTCAAGCTTACTTGTATATATGAACCAAAGTGTAACACTTTTTTTTAAACGTTTTACCCAGTGTACCTGCTGTTTATATTGGTATCTTTAGAACCAAAGACAAAAAAACGATGAAACTGAAGTCCTTTGATTGACTTTTTATTTATCTATCCAGTTGGTTTGATGTCTTTCCACTTATGTATTTGGATACAAAATTAAACATATGGTTTGTCAGATTGCTCCCAAAACATATTCTCAGACCAATCAGGCACATAATTGTATTTGATTCCGTCATGTCTGTTTTCAGATGGAGGAACAGAGTTTGAATAGCATTAAGAAACCAGGTTGTGGGCAGGTTGTTATTTCCAAGATGTTTATAAGAGACTGTGCAGAGCCTCGGTTGTGTTTGCCCTCTATTTTGATGCTCATTTGCGAGGGAGTATAAGCAATACAACACAGTGTGTTGGGGTATGTTGAGATTAACTTGTGTGTGGGTGGATAAAGAACTGTGACAGAAGCTTCAAGCAGACACGTGAAAAGCTTTTGTTTAAAAAGAAACATACATGTCTTTTATTACTCAAATGTATGGATCAATATGGGTTTTATTTTTTTGGTGAGGATTGGGGTAACCCAGCTGTGGATGGGTTTTTTGTGTGTCGACATATCTTGTTATCCACTGTTTATTATTTACCTATTTTTAGTTTTAAAGGTATTGTCTTTTTCCAGGAATTTAAGAGAGAATAGGAAATAAATAAAACATAATCATGACTTGATAATAAATATGGTTCTCTCCCTCTTATTAAAGGCCATCTCTCCATCTAGTTCTCTTTATCTGTGCTGTCCGCCAGAGAATTGCCTGTTCTCAAGGAATCAAGGTCAAGTGTGTCCCATTCAGGCCCGATTTTCCACTCATTGCAGTTCTGGCACCCGGTGAATAAAGATCTGCCATTAGTGAAAGGCCCGGGCTGACGGCTGCACTCGGCAGATCCCATTGACTCGTGGGCGACCATGAGAAGGACTCGGGCCATTAATTGGCTGATGGGCGTCCAAGGGATTGAATGAGACCTTGATTGGCTGGTGGTGTTTTTTTAGCTGAATAGTGGGGGGAGGGGGCAGCAGATGGGCCTAGTTATTATCTGTGCCAAAAAAGGTTCAAATGATCTGTTTTAATTATAGCAGTACAAGGCCTCTAGTCTGTCCCAACCTCCCCTCACTGTCTGCCACCATGTAGAGATGTGGGGAAACACGGACAGATGGATCTTAAGCTCTGCCCCCCCCCAACACACACAGACACGCACAGATACACACACTTCTCCCATCTCTTTGTCAATGGACTACATAAACAGTCTGGTGTCCCACTCAAATGCTCTTATGGATTAAGGCAGATGCAACAGCACATCCCCCCCTGCACAAGGCAAAGTTAGTGCAGCCTGACCTACTGCATCAAACATAACCATCACCCCTCCACACACAAAGGCACTTTATGTCTTTAACACAGCATTGAGGGAAAAAACCTTTTATGTTGGCCTATATCAAAGGACTGTGAATACATTGGGTCTTGGCAACAAAAGACTGAAAACAAGGTTAACTAAAGCTATTTCTGCATGTGAGAATTGCAGTTAGGGAACATTTATGTCCCATTTTGAGAGTCCACTATTGCCATCACTAATATAAATGAATGGTAAAGCAGACAGATGTGTAAAACATTATTACGCAGGGCAAATTAAATCTTAATTCCAGATGCCTGTCCCTATCAGATACTATATTATGGTCTCGTTTAGTCTACAGTATACAAGTGGACGAGGAAAGGGTGCTAGGAAAGGAAGCAATGTGCTGACTTGCAGTAACGTTGGGTGGGTGCCTGGGTGGATGTCGTCACTGCGTGTCCACCGGGGGCGTGAATTTCACCGGTTTCCACGACACACAGTGACCCGAGCACGACACGAGGCTGTGGGTAAGACAAGAGCAGTATGTGGACGCGCTTTCTTTCCCGCAAAACCATCTAAGTTTGGGTTGTTGTTTTTTTAGACAGGGCGTGTCCGTCGCGTAACTGCAGAGTCTTCCAACCACCTACAACGCAGGATGGCAACGTTTGCGCACACGGACTACTTCGCCGCGGAGTGCTTGGTATCCATTTCCACAGGAGCCGTGTTTCATTGTCCGGCCCCTGGCATCCCTGACCTGGTGGGGCCCTCGCAGAGCCTTTCCCAGGGCGCGGTGGAGGACAGGGAGGTGTTGGACATGCTGAAAGAGGGGATGTTTGGCCCGGCGGCGTCGGACAGTAGTATTAACTCCATCAACCCCGGAGACGCAGACAGCAGCTCGTGCTGGGAAAGTGGTTACTCCACCCTGTCCGACGCCACCTCCCCTACGCCGTCCGTCACTAGTGCGAGCACAGAGCGTCAAAGCTCCCCGGCTGCGAGGAGACACTGCTGCACGTACAGAGACTGTAACAGAACCTATGGGAAATCCTCTCACCTGAAGGCGCACCTGAGGACGCACACAGGTAGGCTACTGGTGGCTCTCTCTCTCTCTCTCTCTCTCTCTCTCTCTCTCTCTGTGCGTGTGTGTGTGACGGAAAACGAGAGCTGATCCATCTGGTCTGGCTTGAGGATGACAATTCATAGTTAGTTAATAATTTAGGCTACAGCACCAAGGCTATCAGGAGAGCCATTGTAGCTGAACGAGGAGGTCATAAAGCAACAACAGTAAGACTTTTATTTATAACACTGCTCAAAACAAGTGCTTCACAAAGGAGATACAACAAAAGGCAAGTTAAAAAACAGACAAAAGGAAAGAGGACAAAAGAGCACAGGACATAAAGTGCAGACAAGTAGTCCGTTGGAACATGAATGTAAAATTATAATTAATTCAATGCATACAAAAAAAGAGAGTACCACTAGTAGATCTCTACCCAGAAAACTTATCAACTTATTCAGAGGTCTACATGTTTATGCCCAGCTTACTTTAGAATAAACGTACTCATGGGCAAAGAAATAAACTGTTCCTAAATTCTCTTTGTAATGGGAAAGCATGGAACCCAAACAGAGCCTCAGCAAATTATAACAGACAGACCCACAGTGTGTTGCCAGTGAGTTGCCCCTCAAACCCCTGGCACTCCCAGTTAGCATTTATAGTGCAGCTTAAATGTAGGATTTTAAACAAGTGGTTCCTTCGGGCATAAAACTGATAAGCACAGCTTGCAATAAACCTACTGGAGGCCACAGAAATGTTTATTTCTCAAAGCAGTAGCACAATTATTTTGTCTTGTTATGGATCCCTGACAACAGGCCCTGATCTTTAAAAAAACATGCAGATACGAAACAAAACAAACTGGTTTCAGCTCAAAACTACTTTGAATACAGCATGAAAGTGGACTTAATGATACTGGAATATGTGCATCTATAAATAAACTGGAGTAATTAGAGCAACTATTACATTCTGCATAATATTTGGACAAATGCCTGTATGTCAGAAACTCATTTGGGTTTAGCAGTCACTAAATGTTCCTGAAACTTCATGCCTATATGACAGTTACCAAAGAACCAAGTTAGTTGTTAAGACTACTCTCAAGCTCAAGAATCGATCAATCTGTGTGTATGTAGCACCTTTCTAAAACAAGGTTACAAGGTGCTTTACAGGAGATGAAAGAGCAGTAAACGACCACAGAGTGGAATCATGACCTGACCAGAAACAGGAATAATCCACTGATGTGTTTCCCTGTTCTAGGTGAGAGGCCGTTCCCCTGCACCTGGCCCGGGTGTGAGAAGAGGTTTGCTCGCTCTGATGAACTGGCCCGCCACACCCGCACTCACACAGGGGAGAAGCGCTTCCTTTGCCCCCTGTGTGAGAAGCGCTTCATGCGGAGTGACCACCTGTTGAAGCACGCTCGCCGCCACCCTGGCTTCCAGCCCTCCATGATTAACCGCAAAGTGGACGGAGCTCTCTGAATGCTCGTTTTTCACGTTGAAAGACTCCCAATGAAGCGCAGACTAGTGTTTGTTTAAGTGCAATACAGTCCCAAAATGTCAGGGAGCGCTGTATTGGAAGTTTGGAAGTAGCCTAGCTGTAGAGTGTGTGATAGAAGTAAAGCAATCCAGTACCAGAAAAGGAGTGGATTGTTGCTGAGGAGAGGATATATATCCTTTCAGAAAGAACATAATACACCAGCTACTTGTTTACATAACTGATCACCTCAACAACCAGACACCTCATCGTGTTGCCACTGTGGATCTTCCATAATTAATAATCAGGATTGATTGTTACTGTCGCTTTTGTATGCCTGATGTATTTTTGATACATTAGAACTATTAGTGAGACAGCTGCTGCATATAATGTGGTGGCCAAAATAATCTTTTACACTACAGAACCTAAGGTGTATGTCCTCTGTTATATGTACCAAATATATGAAATACATTTATTAAGACCATATCACTGTCATACAGCTGATAAAAGTGCACTTTCTCAATCTTTTTTAAAATTTGGTTTACTTGCAACTGCTAGGGTTAAGAGCTCACTGAATTTCAAATACAGACTTACTTTGGATGAGAGGAACCTCAGTTGTTATCGGCTATATTTCTATTGTTTTCTGTGTGAAAATGAATTGGCTTGTAGAATTAATTTGTAATACCTATAGTTATGTCTGTTTCAGGATTTGAAATAAAATCCTGAAAATCCCAAAAATGCTTGTTTGTCATTTGGATTGCTGGGGGAAAAAAAGGTTTGACCAGCGCAGCAAACTTTTCTTTCAGGAAAGGAAGGTCATGACTGCTGCAATTCAAGTCAGCAGAAATGACTTCCACTCAGCAAAATGACTTGGGCCCCGTCCAGAACGGCCTCTAGTGCTTTTATTGACATTGTCAATCCTAACAGGACTGAGCACATAGTCCATCAAAGAGCAAAGGTAAGGAGACTGACGAAGAGGTTCCTTCATCATACATCTATCCAATCCATTCAGATGAACTGGAGTGTCAGGGGAGTTAGGCTGCTTTTCTAGTCGGAGCCTGTGGAATCCAGATAGATCTGTATTTAAATGGCAAAGTGTCCTACAGACTTAAAATCAGCAGAAAATAGAATCCTGATAGAACTACATTAGAAGCAATAAGCAGATGTTAGAAATGTCATGCGCTGTTTGTTTTTTTGTCACAATTCTAGCGTTGTTGGTCCTAAGATTAGAGGGAGTCAAAAAGACACAGGACAAGCATCATAGTAATGATAATAATTTATTTATTTAGGTAGAGGAAGAGTCTTTGGCAGTGAAGGACACAGGAATCCGAGGGCGATTTCATGGGGAGGAAAGTTTTAAATGAAGTGCTGCATGGAGAAAAATTATAGTGACAGTCGGGACAATATCACACAGCTCCAACCATGAGCCAGTTCTCCCAATGGGCCGGTAACATTACGCCTTTAAAACTCGGTGGTGGTTTACACAGTGATTTCCGTTCAGCCCAAGGAACACTTGCGGTGACATTGGATTACTATGGCACAGCATGACTATAACCTTGGGAGGATCTGCAGGAGTGGAGGGTAACTGAAAGAAAACAGTCAGCGGTTTGGTCGGCGAGGGTGTTTATCTACCAATCTGTCGCTATTACGTGATCGGTGTTAGCGATGGTGCAGTGACACTGTATGATGTTCAGAATGACAGAGCGAACAAGAGGGTGTGTATGGCACAGTGTATGAGATGAACAGATGGGAGCTTGGTAATGTTGGTGCGTGTGGGGGTGGTTAGCTTTTGGATGTGATTGGCGTGTGTGCATGCATAAGTGAACTGTCCCTCAGTAAAGATTTCCAAATGTATCACAGTAAAATCTGGCACTGGCTGTTTTTTTTCCTTCTGATATTATCTGAATTCGTTTACATTTCCTTTAAAATCTTCCACCACTCTCCACGCTGATAAACATTTCTGGCCTGATGTGTTACAAAAAAACATGTAAAAAAGCAACATTTTACAAACATACATAGTAATTCATTTAGTGAAGAGGGAGTAAGCCACTATCAGAGTGGCTCGCTCTTTCCTCCATATTCACATCCAGCTGGCAACTCCTACTCACTAACAAGTGCAACTCTATAGTTCATATAATGAAGGGCAAGGAGGTACAAGTAGGCATCAGTTCTGAGACTCTGCATGGTGCTTTCCATTCCAGTAAGTCAGTTCCATCCTCTGTGTCCTTGTTAACTTGCTCCATAAATCCTTGCTGCATTTAAATGCAACAAAGGTGATACAAGGATGAGCCAAGCATTTTTTTTGACAGGGGATAATTGGGAGGCGGGAGGGGACGTGCGGGAACTGTTTTCTGGACTGGAATGCAGCATGACTCGCGTCTCTGCGCCCTAGAGATAGGGCAGCTAAGGCCATTTCAATATTTGTCAAGGACTTGTTAAAACCAAGTAACGGAACCAATCAGAATGCAGACACACTGCATTCGTCATGCAGCTCACAATATGAGAGGGGAAGAACACACACTGTGCACACTGTGCACAAGGCGGACAGGTAAACATGGCGGCGAAGGGAAAATAATGACATCACAGCTCCTGTCAATCAGTCAATAAATCAATCATTCAGAATATTGACAGAAGTCCATTCATTCATCAATAAAGGCAACAGGACTGGACACGCAGTCTACTTCTCCTGCTATTCATCCATCCATCTATCCATTCAAACATCCATCCATTTCTCCATTCATCCCCCTTCTACCTATCACCAGAATAGGAATATTCAGCTGTACAGACATCACAGGACAAAAGCAGTTCATTAAAATGAGAATACTGTTGGAGGTCAGGAGTTCGGCTGCTCCTGCAATGTGTGCAAAAACCTCTTGCTGTGAAGAGTGTTGGCCACTTGGGGTCGCTGTGTCACTCTATCACAAGCATCGCTAATCAGAATGTCTCTAGTCCCACTGGCACAGCAGTCACACTACACATCTGCGGTCCATAGCAGGGTTCGGCGAGGGGCTGAAAAGAACGGGATGGGATGACACAGTACAGGATGAGACATGGTGAGAGTCAAAGTGGAGCTCTTTAAGAGTCTGAGAACTCATCGGCCCCATCTGTTAGAGCTCCTTGAATCCAGCGCTCTTCATATCCATTTATCCATTCATCCCCAAACCATCCAGCCTCTCCACCTTATACCCTACAGTCAACACCCAGCCCATGCCCTGTATTGTCTTGGGTTAGGGGGTGTAAGGGCAAACTGCTGGGCCTAAGCTCTACAGCCTGCCGTCACAGAGTCACCTTGCTGAGTCTGAGTGAGAGGCTGGAGCGGTGCTGCGTGCGAGGGAGTGTGGAGCTA
>OMOV01097642.1:9582-25275 GCA_900312565.1 Beryx splendens | reverse complement strand
TGACGTGTGCCGCCCCGCGCGGGCCCCCCCCCCCCCCCCCTCCACATTTCACAGTGTGTCTATTTCCATCTTAATTAAAACAAGTATGGCGAGTAAGTATGTTGCTGTTCTATTACATTCAAAGCTCACTGTGCATACGCTCTAAATTATAAACCACTTCTATCAACATACAGGATAAACCGGTTGCCTAAGCCGTAGTGTATTAGCATGGCTCCCCCTGCGGTAGTAAAAACAGCATGTGTTTTGAGGGTGGGTGAACAGCAGCTTCTCTCTGGCTGAACACTGCTCGTGGTGCTTGTGGCTCACCACATCCTCTTGTAGTTTAGAAAATAAACATGTTGTCCTCACACAGCTAACCGCGAAGGCCTCCCTGAGCGTACACCCTGACCTTCTTCTGGGCCCCTCTGTGTCAACAAAGACTATTAGGTGAGTATAAAGTCTATTGTGCAGCGCAGGGAGAGTTCGTCATCAAAGAAAACACTGACGTACTCTGGACCGACGCCGGTGCTTTACTGTGTGTGGGAGAGGTGACATCAGGTAGCGCCGTCAGTCAGCCAGGAGCGTTATGGCTGTGCTGTCACCTCATCAGCTCTAACAGCAGTAACAACGGAGGGCAATGGCAAACAGTGATAAACAAATCTTGTGATGTCTCTTCTAAGCTGAGTTAGAGGTTTCATTAGGCCAACAACTGAAGACTAAACTATGAGGGAGGAGACGTCTGGTTTGATAGCAGTGAGACGATCAAGGTCACCTTCTGTCTGGCACTTTGTGTTTGTGTGTGTGTGTGTGTGTGACAGAGAGAGAGAGAGAGAGACAGAGAGAGAGAATGAAAGAAAGAGAGAGAGAGACAGAGACAGAGAGAGAGACAGAGAGAGAGAGAGAGAGAGAGAGAGAGATGAACTGTGACGAACTAACACCTTTTACTTCACACGTAAAACTAAACACACACCAGATAAACACCACCTATCTGTTCTAGTGTAGCTTCGGCATCGTTAAACAACTTAAAGGGGAAGTTAAGAACAAAATGAAAATTCAGTCATTACACTCCCTTTTCAGTCAGTAGGACCACCAAATATTATCCTCTGTAGTTCCATCTCCGCCTTCACCCAAACTATTCAAGGTTTTTAGAGCTCTAAAAAAAAAAAGTCCATCAAATATCTCCAGAGCAGCTTGTGCAGCATAATCCAAATGTTTTGTAGCCAAACGATGACACTTTGGGTCAGAAAGTCTCATATTTACCTCGTTCTCTCCTGTAAGTCGCTTGCTAAATTACTCTGTGTTTGGTTTCCGTACAAACTTCAGCAGAGTTTCGACTGACATGGGGGTGAGTAGGTAATAACTGAATTTTCATTCTGGGGTGAACTATTCCTTCACTGACCAATACATCAGTTTCACTGCAACACATGACATGCAGCCATTCAAGTGGACATGTTATTAAGAGGGAGAAAACCATTCAGTCCACAGAACCAGGCTCGTGTTTGGAAGTGTGGGGGAGTGGGCGTCTCACCTCCATATCCACTCTTTGAGGGAGCTGAGCAGCTCCAGAGCGAAGTAGTGCAGCGTGAGCAGAGGTTTCTTCCATAACACCAGGGTCTCACGCTCCTCCCTGTCCCGCTGCTTCCTCTCATCCACAGACAGCACCGAGCCTGGCCACACAGCATTACACGCGCACACACACACACACACACACACACAGCCAGGCACACACAAAAACACACAGAGAAACATTTAAATATACATTATGGGCAAGTTATCATACTGACATTGTTTCGAAAGATGTTGCAATTGCAGCATCAGATGCAATAATTAGTATTTCAAGTACCATTTCTGGATTTCTCTCATTCTAAGATGTAGATACTGCATTCTTTCATATTCTTATATCAACATGAGTTCAATATGTTGCTCAGCACTAAGTTATATATGTTTATTACCCATCAGCTGTCCGTTGTGCTGTTCCTTGACCCCTAGACGCCTCTGAGGTAGATCGCCTTCTGCCCCGCTCTCTGCCATTATTAACCAGGGAAGGAGGGCTGCCGAGAGAAGAGACAGGCCTTCAACGCACTTCGACACACTCTCCCTACTCTCCACAAGCACACACACACTGCTCACCAACACATAAACTGACACGAGCCCAACACCAACACTCACGTGCAATAAAAAACAAACCGTCTCACCCACACACCTCACACTCAAACGCATACATATAAACTCACACACAGTCCAGCGGGTAGTAAAGTGTTGCCCTAGTGCTGCGTGCTGCAGATTGCTGGTAACCCAATCAGGGTTGTGCATGGCCTGATGATGCCCGCCTCTGCACTCTGCCTGCCACCGGCCTGCCAGCCCGTTGACCGCCTGCTGGATACTTAAATTAGCCTCAATGTTGACAGTGTTAATTTTCCTATCTATACACTCAGGTCGAAGTCCACCTGCCGTGGTGGCGAGGAGAGTTACACAGTGGAAGGAACAGGTATCATAAATAAGGGGTGAAACCGATATGCAACGCTCGCTGTGATAAGATCTTACTTTTTGGTTTTAGAGAGTAAAATCATGCGCATGGTTTTCTTCGCATTTTGATTGTTTTATCATATTATCATACAGTACAGAAACTGCAGGAGGCTGGTGTGAGACACAGCAGAGAGATTCAAACTCATTCATACACACACACGCACACACACACACACAAGCACACGTGTGCGCACACATACGCACAGATGTACAAAAGGCTACATGCATGTGCAGAGCGTCTCACTACAGAGCCTTGGGTCTCTCAGGAATCTGTCAGAGAGCAGTGAGATGGGGACTCTGACACGGAGGTATGCAGCTCACCATCTGGTGGAATTGTCAGTGTCTCACACACGCACGCACACACACAAAAACACACTCAGAGCCTAATCCCTCTATCCTGTGCCCTAGCTCTGGGCCTCTGGCTCCAGTTTCCATAAATCCAGGCCGGGCTGTCAGCCCACAGACACAGCACAGCACTGATTTTACAAGAGCCCATGATGGCTCTTTAGAACCTTTAGGAATTTACAAGATATATTCTGAGGCCTGCGAGGGGAAGCTGGCTCCGTGCCTCTCCCTTTGTGAGAGATGATAGCCACTTGAAAGGCAAGTGATGACTTGGAAGAGATCCAGATTGTTGCTGCAATAGAAGCGACATTTCCAAAATTTGTATGTGGCCAAAGTGGGCTAGGGATCTGAAAAGGTTGAAGACCACACTGGCTAGATACGCTCAGGTGTCAAGTGTTTTCCCCAAGGACGCACAGATGCATGCACATGCATGCATTCACGCACACACATAAACACACACACACACATACACACACAGAGGCACTGAACAATGAGGTTATATGAGCAGTCTGACTGAGGCTATGAGCAGACTCGTGCAATGTAGTGTCGCTCACTTGCAGAAAGATGAAAAGCTCTACTCAGATAATTAGGCTAAACTGAAAAGCATTTGGAGAGTTGCTCTAGATCTTCTCATGGAACAACAAACAGAAATGCTATTCATCGCATAATTGATACCTTGATGTGCGCATGCTCAACAAAGAAAGCACTGTGCCCATGCTTCCTGCACAGTGGCATTTATCACTTCCTATTATTTTCCTTTAGCATGGTGGAAAACAATACATAACAAAAGGGCTCAACAAAGTGCGTCAGTGTCTAATATCCTGTTTGCCTCACTACTGATGGACATTGGTGCCAAACAGGGAATTTGGTGCAAAACAGGCATCAACAACACCTAGAGTGAGTGTGTCCTTTACAGTGAGCAACACCTGATTTAATTTTAATGTAGCCTATTACTCTATACAATAAACGTCTAGTAACAGTGTCATAACAGCATGGACTTGTGGGAGCTACAGAAGCGCACAAGTGCTCCAGGACTCGATTGCGCAATCGCTTCCTCCAAAACAACAGGCTACACCAGACCTGTTGAGTAGCCAAGCTCGTGCTGGGAACGATACGAAACTCAGCACAAGGCAAATAAACTGTAGGATGAGAAATTTAATAAGTTACAACAAATACTCAGCTGTCAAGCAAACATCACCCCAGTGCACTGGAGAGAGATTAGAAGTTCATGAAGAGTCAAACTAAGCTGGGTTCCACGTTAGCAGCCTGTTTTCTCAATGCATTCTGCAGAGAAAGTTAACTCACCGTTCAGCTGGTGTTTAATCCACAACGTGCTCTGCGCTCAGATAAAACTCTGGTGGAGCCCCAGTGGCGATGTAGGGCAAAAGTATGCTACCCATGAACTGCATCATAACTTGAGTGCGGGGTGTGGTGATGGAGGGGGCCAGCGAGGGATAGCGCACTGAGAGAGGACTGTCGGGGGAGGGGAGAGCAGACAGACAGGGAGAGACATGGACAGACAAGAGACGTAGGTAAAAGACAGAAAGAGAGAGAGCGAGAGAGAGAGAGAGAGAGAGAGAGAGAGAGAGAGAGAGAGAGAGAGAGCTCATCAGTTGCCTGCTGGAACCTCCAGAGAACCAGTCTAATTTAAAAAATAAGTCTATAAATAAGTGGATCATTTTCCTGGAGCGCACTTCTAACGCTCCTCAGTCCTCAGTAGGTTTCACACAGAAAGTGAGTGGCATTGGGGCAAAGAGAACTCGGCTTGTTCCAAAAGTGGGAGAGACACCCCGGGACATGGCGTTTTTCAGGTCAGAACTAGAGACTGAGGGCTTCAACTATATTGCTGCGAGGAGTTTTAGTGTCACTGTGTTTATCAGGGGGTAAAAAGTGTTTTGAAGGAGGTTTTGAAGTGAGAAAAGTATTTCAAGAACACATTTGGGCCACTGCTCTCCACCAGGTCACTCTATTCCCACAGATGGAAGTTGTTTTCTGATAGCTGTGAGGCGCATAATGAGGTGCCTGAGTAAAATTTAAGTGCCCAGAACACTACATTTCCTGCAGGTCCTGCTGGGTGATGCCAGCTTGACGGCCTATCCTACTATAAAATGAGGAAAACTCTGTCCATCCCTCCGTCTGCATCCATTTTTTCTCCTCGATGGGTTGGCCAATCAGGCTGAAACCGCACATGGGCACTGAGCATTGGCATAGGCAGGGACTGAAGAAGCCGATTTTTCCATTTTCCCAAATTTAAGCTGTTTATTATCATTTTTGGCAAGTCTGTGCAGAGTTGTGGTGCGCACATCCCCAGGTATGTATGGACTAGTTCTGTATGATCTGAACACAATTCAGAGTTTCTGCATCTCTGTCTCCTGGGATATTAGTAAGAAGACTCAGTAGGAGCAGATTTCAGGATGACATAGCCTTTTGTGTCATTTCTCTCTGTCATCTGAGGCCATTCATGACATTGCTGGTAGAAATATTCTTCAGCAAGTGGAAAACTCACACATCCAAAAAGTTTTGTGCAGGTGGAGAAAAGCAGTAGACTCAACAATGAAATAAACGTAATCAGAAGAAGGTCCAGTTGGACTGGAACTCTACTCTACAATTAAAAAAGGTGTTGCATTGCAAGTAGCAGAGTGCAGGAGTTTTTTTCCCCATAGTAGAAATATTCCACCTTAAAGTACAAGACATTAGGGATGGGACGATGTATCGAAATTCAATATATCGCAATACTAAATTGTGACAATACTCATCGTGGGGCGGAAAAATGAATCGCTATATTAGCTCCATTTTATTCTGCTGTAGAAATCACAAATGAGACGCTTGGCCATCACAGTTTCACAAGCTTTCCATCCAAATTCTATTATTTTACTTTGTAATGACATTTTTAAATTGTTGTTCACATCTTAGCAAGCCAGTGCCATTGCTAGAAAGATGTGTCTCAGAAATAAACAGAAGTCTGCACAGTCAGACTTTGTTGACATTGAACTTTTATTTATTGCATGTCAAATTATATCGTGTGATGAACATATCGTCCCACCACTACAGGGCATGGGTAACAATCTGTGTTCAGCACGGCCTCTGGCAGCAGCAGTCATAGCAGAGAAGTTAGATCAGTAACTCTCTGTCTCAACCTGTAATATAAGAGTGCTGAAAGGTCATTTAGTAATTTAGGTGGGAGGAGCATCCGGATAAAAAGAAAGCAACTGTCGACCTGCAGACTGATGCAGCAGACAGTGATGGGTACTGAAGCTGCACTCGGCAATAAACCGCAGGACGGAGTGATAAATTCTCCCCGGCAGTTTAAGGACAGGAGCTGCAGCGTGTATGTGACGCCACAGAGGAGTCTAATGTCACCTAAGCCACACTTTTGTTATTTTCAAGGGCATAACAAAACTTACTGCTACACCAAAAGCCAAGTTTAACTCTAACTTTTTAAATGAAGATATCAAAAATAGCTTTTTGGGTGGCCTACTGGTTAGAGACACGATCCTTCAACATGAGGACCCAGATTTAAGCCGCCATATTGGCAAACATCCACCTGGCTGGAGTGTCCTTGAGCAAGCCACTGAATCCCGACCAACTCCACTGGTAGCTGACCCTGACCTTTGACCTCCATGTGGAGGGGGGGGGCATGGGAGAACAGAATTTCCCATCAGGCATCAATAAAGTGTCATGTTATAATGTCATTCACGCACACTGTCACGACTATCAGGAGCAGCAGTCAAACAACTTTCAGTGTTGAAAAACTGTAAAGACAGACAGTAACTATCAATGACCTGTGCAATGAAGAGTCACAGCGATATCTCAACATCATGAGACGAGGTTTATCATCGTAAGTATATCAGTTGCATGATAACAATATCCAACACACTGAGGAGAAAACACAATGCTCTACCTTTTGTCACTGGGACAGTTTCTGCCCCACTGACAAAAGATACAGCCTACTTTCCTGAGAGAAAACCAAGAGGTCAAAGAAAACTATCCCGATATTATTTTCACAGTAAGCCTTAATGAAAGCAGACCTCATATCCATATTTTTCCAATAATTCACTCATAGCTCCCTGCTTCGTGCCATGAATGCAACATATACCTGAGGCAATAACGTATATGCAAATGAATCATGTTCAAGTGCATAACCTTGGCAGAAACAGCCATCCATAATTTAATTCAAAACACAGCACGTGCAAAAGGAACAAGAGAGACTCCTCTGTCACTTCTCAGCCGACCGACTTTCAGCAGCTGTCTCAGCAGAGGCATGCCAGTTCACATCGGCAGACTATCTATAGGCTGGATCTTGGCAGAACATAGCCATGCTGTGCCAGGTCATGTCAAGCATCACTGTTAACTCATGCAATACTGATTTACATCAAGCCTACCTGCAGAACATGCGAGAGGAGGAAAAGTAGAGAGTTCTCACTCTGCCCCGATTTCTGGATACTGAAAATGTCACCATGAAACTGGCCTATGATCTGAGTCTGCTCTCAATATATAGAGGGCTTCCAGGTGACATGATGATGCACCCTCTGGTGGCCATGTTGGAAGTCCTCAGGTCTTGGTCAACAACAGCTCAGAACTGCTGATTGCATTTCTAAATTTAAGACTTGGTGGTCTCTCTACAGTATGGAATAGACATGGTTAATATCTGAGCTGTTTTAGACTGGAAACTGATCACTTCATCACTGATACAGCTGACTGACATAGTACTGAGACATCAGTTTGTTCGATAACTAGCTAGCTAACCATTTTATGTGGTCAGCTCACCATCACTGTCTTATTAACACATCTGATTTGAGCAATAACATTATGTAGGCAATACCTACCTAGCATTAGTAGTAGTGGCTAGTAGTTGTGTAGATTAATATTGGTTGCTTCGTTGAATTAGCCCGCTATCTTCCTCCATTTCACTTTTAGGCTTACAATGTTACTGAACGGACCTACACCCACACCATGAGGCTTGGGTATCTATGTGCACAAGGCCAGTTCTCCACTGGCTATGGCTCAAGCTTGGTGTCTGGGAAATTTAGGGTGCAAGTTTGAATCCAACCCAGAACATCTGTTGTGTGTCATCCCCCTCTCTCTGTTTTTTCTGACTCTCTTCACTTTAAACAGTTTAATAAAGGGAAAGAAATTGCCCGAAAAAAATCTTCCAACAAAAAACCCCATCTAAGGTTACTGTACCAAATTACACTCGATACCGCCATATTGACTCGTGAACAGCATGCCATGACTACAGACTGTGCAACAGTACATGAACAAGCAAACGTTTCACCTGACTGCAGGAGAAAAGGAATATTTAAAAAAAAAGATTTAAGTTCTTGAAGGACGTGACCCATGATGTGACCCTGTTACCTTCTGCCTCCAACATGGCTGCCACCAGTAAAGTCTGTAGATAAACTCCCAAACCTGCATTACTTGATAACGTAGCGATGGTAGGCACAATTCCTCTCACTACCTGTGTATAGTATTCAAACAAGGGAGTCAGCATGGCGGCGCCAATACAACAGTGACGTCACTGCACGAGACCGGAAGGTGAGACGGGTTTTCACCGTTGAGTGAGTATCTTCCTAAAAGAACGATCTTTGCTAGCAAGAGTCAGGTGCGAGACGCAGCGACGCCTGTCTAGTTTTATTGATAAAAAAAACAATTAAACGAAAGAAAAACATGGTAGACGTAATATTTATTCAGTTTGTGTTTGCAGTTAATGACGCCATGAAGCAGCGTGCACCCACACACATGTAATTTCCCCCTTTGTTACCTTCACCGTCACTGCCGGGCTGTGTGTCTCTCTAACTCCGCAGGCTGAAGCAAACCAGGAAACAGACACAGACGGGTTTTCGTGAATCCTGTCCTTCCGTTAACGCACATTTCGGGTGGCGGGTTGCTGTGCAGTAAACGAGGTGATAAAACACCTGCATTTGACGGTGAAGGTAGGAGAAATGTTATTACGCAGCTGTCCATACTGCCCATCCAACAGCCCGCTCCCTCCGTCCCTCCCTCCTCCCCCCCAGCGCGCCTCAACGCCACGAGAAAAGGTCTGCTTGCTGTAGTGGCGTCGTATTGTACTGCTCCCCCTTTTATTTTGGTACCAATTTCATTTAGTGATTGATTGATTCATTGATTGATTGAGCAATCTCGTCAATTCTCGTTTATTCATTCATTTAGCAACGAATTTATTTATATATTTACTCACTGACCTGTGCTGTTTATTTGTTTGTTTATTCGTTTTACTAGTTTGTTTATATGGTTGTTTTTTCATTTATTATTTTGCGTATGTTCATACATTCAAATTCAAATTGCATACATAATTTTAGCACTTTTTCATACAACTGTGAACTATTACACAAATATTACATAGAACTATTACATATATAAGTACTTTGCACAGAATGTTAAATTTATAGGTTGTTTTGTTTAATAGCAACACGCAATATTTTCTTTCGTGTGTCGTGACGTCATCAGTAGGGGACCAAAAAAGAAGAAGGGAGGCAGATGAAGTTGCTAGCACGTTGGACCGGCAAGCAGGTATGAAACAAGTTTTATAAAACGGTTCATCTAAATTCTTCCACCAAATTGGCACTTGCGGGACGTGAAATGCAGTAAGAAGTGTCCAAAAACCTGTGAAACGGTTTCCCCCGTCCTGTAGCAGCGTGCTCGGGTAGGAAAGTGAGCGGTCTCGGTGCTAGCTAGCAAGCTAACTAGGCTAGTTACACACAAGTGACAGCCTAAAACAGTGTTATTAGATGAATTATTGAACTAGGAGACACCTGTCGTGTTTATAACGCCAGTAATACGCCTAACCAGCTCGGTAATCCCTACCTGCGATTTTCAATGATGCTGAAGTCTTTAAAACTTGCAGCCAAGAAGTTAGGTTGTGAGACTGCTGTTTAGGCAACTGGGTTAATTAGACAGCAGCTGTAAAACTGAGATTTGTCGGTCAGATCTAAAATCACTGACATGGTGGAATGAAAATATGGGTAAACCACGACCTCGAGTCAGAGATACCTGTCAGGCAAGCAACCACCCATATAAACAGTTATACTTCCAGAAAAGCCTTTGCCTTTGCTAAAAACATATCTTTATATAACTTGCATGAGTTTGTTACTACTTCTCATGACGTTTACCATTCATTTTCCTCGTAAAGATTTATGCCAGGCTAAAAAGGGGGATAAAGATTATTCAAATATTAAGGTGAGTAAACTGAATTTAGGTGTAGTTTAGGAGGTAAGGCAGGAATTACATTACAGATTTATTACAATGTTAAGTTATCTCTTTTGGCCTATATCCAGTCAAACTGTACCTGTATGTATACTGAACAAAAATATAAACGCAGCTCTTTTGTTTTTGCTCCCATTTTTCATGAGTTGAAGTAAAAGCTCTAAGACTTTTTCTGTGCACACAAAAGGCTTATTTCTCTCAAATTTTGTTCACAAATTTGTTTAAATCCGTGTTAGTGAGCACTTCTCCTTTGCCAAGATAATCCATCCACCTGACAGGTGTGGCATATAAAGATGCTGATTAAACAGCATGATTCCTGCAGTCAGCATGCCAACTGCATGCTCCCTCTCAACTTGTAACAGCTGTGGCTTTGTGTTGTGTGATAAAACCTTACATTTTAGAGTGGCCTTTTATTGTGAGCAGCCCAAGGCACACCTGTGCAATAATCATGCTGTTTAATCAGCATCTTTATATGCCACACCTGTCAGGTGGATGGATTATCTTGGCAAAGGAGAAGTGCTCACTAACACGGATTTAAACAAATTTGTGAACATTTGAGAGCAATAAGCCTTTTGTGTGCATAGAAAAAGTCTTAGAGCTTTTATTTCAACTCATGAAAAATGAGAGCAAAAACAAAAGTGTTGCGTTTACATTTTTGTTCAGTATTAGGTGACATCTCTCTGATTCTGTCATTGTACAGGTTTAACAGAACATGGATTCCCTATATGGCCCATTGGCTTTGGGCATCGTGGCAGGATTGGGCTGTGGACTTTGCCTCGGATGGCACTTCCGGGCTCGCTTTGGCAAGACATCCAAAAGCCTCATAGCGGCGGTGGGGAATGGCACCGGCGAAGCAAGCGTGATGGGAGAAGGAGGGGAGTTCAAGATGATTCTGGTGGTCCGGAACGACCTGAAGATGGGCAAAGGGAAGGTCGCCGCCCAGTGCTCCCACGCCGCCGTGTCGGCCTACAAGCAGCTCCACCGCAGGAACCCCGAGCTTCTCAAACAGTGGGAGTACTGCGGCCAGCCCAAGGTGGTGGTGAAGGCCCCCGACGAGGAGAGCTTGATTGATCTTCTGAGCCACGCCAAAGAGATGGGGCTTCCTGTCAGTCTGATCCAGGATGCAGGGAGGACACAGATCGCACCGGGATCTCGCACCGTGCTGGGAGTGGGACCGGGCCCGGCTGATCTAGTGGACAGAGTCACGGGACACTTGAAGCTCTACTAGATTTAAATACCATGTCTTTGTTGTAACTATCTGTAATTTAAACTAAGTTGGGCTGCAATGAGTTTGTATTTTTATATAAGAACATGAGCTATTAGATATTGATTTCATTAAAAGTCCAAAGTTGATTTTTGTGTCAATGTTTTTATGCATTTAAACATTACCATTACAAGTCAGCTAACCCTTACATGGAGCAGCGGTTTATTTTGCAAATTACTCCATGGTCTGTGATACTGAACTGTGTTATGGTCTTCCACACCAACTAGTCGGACTAGGTTTGTGTCAGACATGACACGCAGAGGAAACATGTTTCAACACAAATGAACAATATTCACTTTAGTATTATATGGTGCGTGCCGTTAGGAAGGGGTAATAACCCAATGTTATTGTTTCAAGTCTTTCAATAGAATCGTGTTAATGTGATAGTTGTCTAATGATAAAATGAAAGTACTAATTAAAATCCCACAAAATGAAATCTGAACAAATAAGGGGATATTGTTTGAGAATTAGTTTATCATACTTGTGCGATGAACCATCAATTTGATGATTGTGTGTTAGCAATATTTGCTAACACAATCATCAAAATGATGCAAACCAATTATAATTTATAATTGATATCACTTTATGACTATTGATATTGTGTATATTGCCCAGCATTACATAGAGCATAAAGACACTAACTGGTGATGACACAAACCCAGTCGATCAGACTCACTGGACGGCTTGTTGCAGTTTGCTGCACTTCTGGATTTGTGCCATCAGATGGTGCCACTGTCACATCAACCTGGGCTCAGTGGCTCTGAACTGCAGCTTCATGTGTGTTAAACTGATGATAGTACTATAAATTATTAGCATGTTGAGCAAGTAAATATAAAATGACAGCATATGTAAAAAAAGACAAGACCAGACTTTTCTTGACAAACAAGAAGCTTTTATTTTTAAGTGGAAAACAAAACCGCCGTTTCATTCATTATGATCCTGATTATGCACAATCAACTATCTTTTAAGTGCACACTTCAATCTAAAGTAATTTTAGATAAGAATATAAGGTCAAGGGAGTTAATGATTGATTTCCTGTATACACGCAAGCCTTTGATAAAAACTCCAAATTACCACAGTCCTGTGATATTATTTCTGAATTAGATCAGAGTGGGTCAACTGAAAAGGGAAAATGGAAACCCTTAGCAGGACATCAGGGGTATTAGGTTTTTTAATTCTCTCCTGTACACTCAACAGTGACCTAAAACTCCACAATATCCAGCATAAACAAACCGCAGCACAAAGAGGGGGGCGCGGGGCAGGTTAGTCAAATACATACAGGTCTGCAATCCCTCCTGAGATGGAATGGTCCCACACAAGAGCAATATTTAAAGCACATGGAAAGGTCATCTGAATGCAAATTTGTTTCCACACAGTCCAACCGAAGATTCCTGCATAGGCTTTGTTGGGAAGGATAAAAGATTTTTTTGTGTTTTGTTTTGGAAATCATGTATGTCGTGTTAAAATACTCTCCTGGGTTTTCTTGTCAAGAAGCAGCCCGCTCCCCAAGTGTGTAGGGACACGACTGGTAATGACGTAGTGTTTCTGGTTTGTGGTCGAGGAAGCGGCAGTCTCATGTTCAAATATAGAAGAACATTGTAGCATTTTCTTTTTTTTGTTTCTGAATATACAATAATTAAATGCATTTTACAGTCGGACAGAAGAAGCTGCTCACACACATCAAAATGAAGAGGCTCTACATTAATTTCTTCTCACTAGAGTGCAAATCAGATGCTTCACAACAGACCTTTTTTTTTTCTTTTAAATTGAGAAGAGGACTTGCTCTTCCCACAAGCCCCCCATTGTACATAAACCATTTCCCATTCAAATAAAATAGACAAAAAATAATAATCTAGTAAATACGGAATGTGAAAAATTAATCCTTGTGATTCGATCTTTTTCTTTGACAATAGAAATAAAATGGAGTCCTTCATGACAGTTTCAAAGGAAGAAAAAAAAAGTAAAAAACAAAAACAAACTGCTTGTCGGTATTATCCCCCAGTGGAGGGCAGAAAGACAATAATGGGCTGGTGAAGGACTGTGGGAGAGATGGATGGATGGTAGCTCCAGCCTGCACGTGGAGGAGAGAGAGGGGGTGAGGGGTGGGCTTTACATGCCGTAGCCGAAGCCTGGCTGAGCCGGCGGCGGCTGAGCGTATCCTGCAGGCGCCTGGTATCCGTAGCCGTAGGCTTGCTGAGGGGGCACGGGTACGCTGGGGCCGGCTGTCAGCATCAGCTGGGGTGTGCCTGCAACACACACACACACAGAAAGGGAAAAGGTTTAGACGTAAAAATCAGCAGCATGGTAATTTTTCTAATCGGGGTTACGATCATGGCCTCGATGCTGAATTCCATGACTTTTCGTAACTAAACTCGGATCGCTTCCATGACCTAAAAAAACATTATTCCTTGCTGGTTTGTTAATGTTTTTCAGCTGAGAAAAATTCTTGCAGGGTGAACAGTCTGGTTTCCACTCAAGTTGGCCTTGCTGCTGAAAACCACCGTCTAATGCAATGAATGTGTTAAAGGAGATGTGAACGCCATCCTGGCATATTCCTGCGTAGTGACCCATTTGTAAAATTCCCTGATATTCCCTGACTTCCCCAGAGAAATGTATCAAATTCCCTGACTTCCCCTGTCTGGAATACACCTATCTAAATCCCATGATATTCCAGGTATTCGGAGCGGTGGGAAGCCTGTATAATCTAGGTGCCAAAATGTGTCATGTGAAGAAACACGGGTGTTGCTGTGACGGGTATTAAGCAGTTCAGGGTGGCGAGCGGTTTTTCTTACCGTAGACGATGGGTTGTGTCTCTGTCGCCTGCTCCTCCTCTTTCCTTACAGACTCTGAGGTTTCTAACTTATCTACCTGCAAGGCAAACAAACAGATTCAGAATGAAGCCAGAACAGAACAACAAGTAAACGGCATGCTGGAGGAGTTCAAATCGACAGTTACTGGTAGTTGAGCTAACAAGTGATGGATGGGACCGTTCCACACAGGAGGGGCGTGTCAACAACCAAGTGGCTTTTCTAACAGGTGGGAGGCTCCTGTGGGCCAAATCCCTCTGTCAGCACATTTCACCCAGTCAGACAACGGCAGGCAAAATAAAACTGCTAATTGGCAGGAAATAAAAACAACCTGAGGTGATTGGTCCATTCAACCACCGGTTTTTACTTGAGCTTTTCAGCGTTTATGGACATGGTATATACAGAAGAAAGAAAGTCTCTTGCTTAAATCTTACCCTAAAGGTCCATTTCTATTTATTTAAAAATCTTAAACTTATTTGTTTATTCATTTATTAGTATTACATTAAATATATAAAATAAAAATACAGCGGTAGGGTAAGGGTCAGTGCGGGTTAGGGCGTTATCTATCTACAAATAAAAATACACAACAAAACAGAAAGATCTGTTTGTAGTGACCAAACCCATTAATGTAATATTAATGTATTAGAAATTATGGTATTCTTGTGAAATTAGCCTTCCTGACTCTTTGATGCTTTAAAATCAGAGCACACAGGCCATTAAAAATAAAACCATTGTGTCCATTTGTTCTGGATCTTAACGGTTTGGGTGATCTAACTGCAACAACAAAAGTAGCCGCTTCCTCTTCAGAAAACTAGAGTAGGTACGACAGATGCAGCAATAAGCAAAATGCATACGGTCCTGAGGGAAAGCAGCAGCTGATCCTGGGCTATTTCTAAAGTTAAAGGAAATGCTTGCTCAGCAGTGTACTTCCACATCCTGCAGATATTCATTCAATCAAGTTCAGGTCCATCCATACCTCTGGGTCCAAACATTAGTTCTGTGATTCAAAGTTCTTTCCACACAATTCCAGCAACGCAGCCATTAGAAGGACAAACAGTCCCATGCTAGTTGTGTTACATAGCTGGCAACAGCGTGCATAACAAGAGGCAGAGGTACTGAGGCAGTGGGGGGTGGGGGATGGGGGGGCAGCCCAAGGTGCGCACTACAGTTGCTCCAGCCCTCCATAGGAAGCAAGGCACAACCTGCAGCCTGCTAGCGTCTCAGTGCTGCTACTGAATGGCAGGGGGTTCACACATGCTTGTTTCAAAAACCAGACATTTCAAAATGTGCATTTGCTGTTTTTTTAAGAACACATATAGTGTTGTGCAGTCAGCAGCTGTGAGAAAATGCACTTTTCAGCAACACAGAAGACAATGACAATGACAATGTACTGCCAATGTGCTGCCTGTCTTTGTCAGTGGTTCTCTGGTGTTTCAGCTCCAGTGGCCAACACCTGGGCACAATAACAACACTTCCATGGTTTAATAAGCTAAAACATAAAATAATCACAATAAAATCTTTTTGGAAAAGTGCATTTTCTTAAAACTATAA
>OMOV01097613.1:3628-15081 GCA_900312565.1 Beryx splendens | reverse complement strand
GCCTTTGACCCCGCTGCCACCACTGCTGCTGCTCTCGCCTCTGCTGCTGCAGACACTCAGATGCATCACTCCAAACCCCAGCTCAACCGGCGGCGGGAGAGTTCAGCCGGTCCTGCGGCCCACCCTCCTTCTCCCAGATGGACCCTCCTCGTCCTTGGCAGCTCTATTGTGGGACATCAGGGTAAGGATGGGACGCACCTACGGTTTCCTTGGAGCTTGTGTGTCTGACATGCTGCTGCAAGTACCATCTGTGCTCAAACATCATCCGGAGTGCTCTACAATCATTGCGCACATCGGTAGCAATGACACCAAAGACCAGCAGCCAGGGGATTAAAGGAGAATTTCAGTCATCTTTTAGACACCTTGATCTGTATGGGGAAGCGGGTCTTGATTTCGGGCCCAATTCCAATTGTAACTAAATCATTTGTCAGCAACAATAATGTTTGTCAGCATAGATTGCAGTTAAAAACATACATTGCTACAAACCTTGTTCAAGTGAGGTCCCGCAGGGTTCAATTTTGGCTCCCATCTTATTTTCCTTGTATGCTCCCACTTCACATCATCTCACACATGTGCAAACTCTTTCACTGTTATGCTGATGATTGGCAGATACCTCCCCCTCAAAGTCCCCATCAACCCTGACTGCCTCGACACACTCCACAATTACCTGGCAGACATAAAGTCCTGAATGTCTCAAAAGTTTCTACAACTCAATAACTCAACTCAATAAAGCAGAAAGTTTTCGCTCCACCTACGGCTACTACCTTAATTTCAAATAATCTAGGCAGCCTCTCCAAATGTGAAGCCCAGTGGCCAGAGATTTAGAGGTGTATTTTGACTGCAACCTGACCTTTGATGAGCAGGTGAAGAGGGTAATGCAGCCCTGTTTCTTTCAACTGAGAAATATCAAACCATTCTTCTAGAGAAGGTCATTCATGCCTGTATCTTCTCCCGTCTAGACTACTGCAACTCTCTCTACTCCTCTCTCCTCCCTCTACTCTCACGCCTCCAGAGCATACAGAATGCAGCCACCAGGGCAGTAAAAAAAGATGGCCGTAGTGAGTGTGACGTCACCCATAGGTTTCTGAAGGGCCGTTTTGAAGCCTAAAGATTGGGTTTATGATCGCTGCCATGTTGACATTTTTTGGAGCCGGAGCAGCCAGAGCGAAGCCAAGGGTCATCCACAGAGCTGCAGCTCCATAATCAGTGACCTGTCGATCACTGGACCTGTCAATCACTCGGAACACAACCCAGTTTTATAACCATTATATCCTGTTAATGACACAATTATTTTGAAAATCACCATAAGGACACACATTATAAGAGGTGAAATTAGCTGCTGAGGCCATAACCTCTTGTTGAAAAAATGTATTGAAGTTGAAGTTGAAGTTGGGTTGTGGTCCCACTGACTTGCATGGAGCTGGGCCGGGTTTGGAGTCTTTTTGGAGCCAGCCCCTCGCGGGCGTTAGAGGTATTGCCGCCTCCTCATTGCCAAACCTAGAGACCACATCGCTCCAATCCCTGCTTGCCTCCACAGGTTACCTGTCATTTTCAGAATTGATTTTGCTGATAACTTTTAAAGCTCGTCTAGGTCTGGCATCTACCTACATTTCAGATCTGTTAACTCCATATGAGCCAGGGTGCAGCCTGAGACCATCGGACAGGGCTCTGCATGCTGTTCCTCAGTCTAGACCGACAAAAAGGGGGCCAGGCATTTGCCATTAGAACCCCTACACTGTGGAACAGCCTGCCAGAGGAAACAAGCAAAGTCTCTTCTTTAATCACTTCTCAAGACACACTTGCCTTTATGTAATTGTTTTATCCTGTTTTAAATCTTGTGTTTTTGCCCTGTTCTTTCTATTACTGTCTGTCCTTTGCACTACTCTCTGTCTTCTGTATTTCCATTTTGCTTACAACTGCTGTTGCAATGCTTTTTTGAGTTGATTATTATTATTATGCTCCATCCATCCATCCAAACTTGCTGTCTTTACTTCTTTTCAGCTTGATGTCACTTCAGATTCCTAGTAGTTAAAATAAAGCAATATATATATATTATTTTATTGATTGTGTCTTTTTAAACAGGGTATTTTCAAGTGTATATACCCATATCTTGTGGTGTTAATGACAGATTAAGTGGTGAATAAACTAGACTTTGTGTGAAACATGACATGATTTTCAGACTACATTTCAAAATACAGTCAAACCTGAACTCTTCCAACACAACTCAGTGAAGTCTAAAATATTGCTAATTAAAATGAGCCTATGAGCAAAGTCTGAATGCACTTGTTACAGTGACAGCCTCCAGAATCACTACCTCCGCCGCCGCCGCCACCAACCTCCACACAAACCAGGACTGTGTCTTTCAACTGAGTTCCCAGCTCAGCAGGAGGGACACAGGACTGCCACTTTCCACTGAACTCAAATATGGCTTGACAGTTTGCATATCCGCATACATTTTTATGAAGTGCAATTTGGCAGAACCTTTTGTCGAAAGTGGAGTATGGCGGAACCAATTTGGATCGGTTTGCTACTGTTGCTTATTTGAGAGTTGTTGCACAAAAGAAATCCCCCGTTAGACCGGACAACAATCTGTGTTGCCAATCCTGTTTTCTCTCTGTGGATTGTTCCTGTGTAAATCCTAAAAAAAAAATCAATTGTTATTCTGCAGATCCACAGTATAAAACTTATACTTGGATTGTATGTCAGTCCTAACTGTGAAGAAAATAAAGAGAGTGGGTGCTTTTGACAATATTTTGTCACCCTGTGTCTGTAAAAAATCCCATTCTGCTCTTTATTACAACGAGAATCATCACAGACACAAGGTTTAAATGCATGTTTTTGGGGTTTTTTTTCCAATGAATGAATGAGATGCCTATGGGCATATGAAAATTTCAAGCACTATTAAACATTGAATATCTAAAAATCCCCATACCCTAAGGGCACTGTGTTCATGGTGTGATGAAATTATGAGAAACCAGTGAAACAATGACATAGAATTGTCTCTTGGAAAAAAGTTGTGAATAAAGTGATAGTTTGACCTGTGCCCCGTATGGAAATTTCATTAGAGAAACACCTCACATTATATGTACTGTAACATGATCTGTGCTCATTTATCACATCCATTTCTTAAAGGAAAATCCACCCTAAAACACACAAAAAAAACAGCTTTTGGTAGCTTGCATTTCTGGGTCCCTTTAGTTTTGTTCGTTGTTTTTTTGGCTTTTTATTAGACAGTCACAGCAGAGAGATCCAGATCCTAACCCAGGATGACACAGTTAACATGGTATGCACTTCCATAAGGTGCTCTGAAATAGAACTGGGATTTTCCAATTTACTGAGTCAAAATTAATACAGAATGTGCATTAGTACTCATTTGCTCCTGGATGACGCACCTACTGTATTCCTCACAGAAGGCACTGATGCATGAACAGAAGGTGTTTAAATGGCCTAGATAGTGTTTCTTTGGAGTGTAATCATAGGGGAGCTGCTTTGTTGCTAGAACAATCATCATGCTGCCGAGTCAGAATCTGCTGATTTTTTAAACAGCGGTGGTGGAGACTCCAGGGCGTAGCTAGGATTTCAGAACATCCGGGGCTCAGCCCAGAGGAAGTCACAGAACCATAGTAGCGGGGTCTGGGGGAGAAAATGTTTTAAATTTCAACACCAAATGCATCAATCTGGTGTAATTTGACATGAACATACCTGGGTGTAAATGAAGCAGCACAGTAAACAGTGTGAGCAGCAGTCTGTACAGGCCAGCAGTGATGCAGTTTACTGTAGTCTGTCTCTCTCCTCAGGCCGGCCTGCTGAACTCTGCTCTTGACACTTATTTGTCTCCTCCTCTCATCTCTCTTCGTCTCTGTCTCCTCCTCTCTCTTCTTCATTTCAGGTTTTGCAAAAAATGAACACAAACAGTTATCAATTAATATATAAAACTTTAAATATATATGATATACAGTATGTGCTCCTCACTCCTCATCTGTCTCTTTACTATAAAAAAAAAAACTTCTGTTAGGAAGCTGATAGTTTCAATGCCAAATCAAAGATCACAATGAAAAGCTACCAGCACAGTAAAATACACAGAGGCACAAATTAAAATGTACATTTTTAAACATTTCCTCACATTAAAGGGAAACATCGTCTTGAGTTGAAAACAATATAGATGTTTCATGTGAAGATAATTAATTTTTAGCATTTAATGTTCAGCAGCCCACATCAGTAGACCTGCATGGGAGGATGCAGAGTAACTAACTGACTAATCGGCTGACTGGAGAGAAACAGTAACATTTTGTTTACAGTGATCCAACATTATATTTAAGATGCTGAGCTAAAAAAAAAAACAACTGCTGTAGCTTGTAGACATCTAACCATGAAGCTGTCAGTGTCAGTCGACTCGCCACACAGCTGCCTGATTTTTGCTGTCTTTCCAGATATGGATGATCAATCATTTGATTAAACTATAACATGCCTCACCTTTCTTCCTCTTTTGAGAACGTGAAGAAGATCCAGATAACCTGTCTTGTCTTTTCCTGACACTGTTCCCTGGCTGTATTCTGCCTTGCCTTCTCTGACCTAGACCAGGACCGACCGATTAAAATCATAACGTAGCTGGCCGTGTCTGCAGGGTGGGAAGCCAGATAGGGGTTTATGTCCTGGTCGCTGCACTAGCGCCCCCTCTGGTCGGTCGGGGCACCTGTTCGGAGGGGAACGGGAGGGAATAACGTGTTCCTCCGCACGTGCTACGTCCTTCCGGTGAAGCTCCTCGCTGTCGGGTGAAAAGAAGCGGCTGGCGACTGCTCGTGTATCGGAGGAGGCACGTGCCAGTCTACACCCTCCTCAGATCGACAAGAGGGGGCGGGTCAGCGACCGGGACCGCTTAGCTAGGGGGTACAATTGGATAACCAAATTGGGAGAAAAAGGGAATAAAATTCAAAAAAATAAATAAAATAACATAAAATAAATAAATAAATCATAACGTAGCCTGTTCCTTTAGTTCGACTCAAACTACACGATGGCAGATTGGCAGAGCCCCCTACCAAACAGACACACATAGCAAGCAGCGACAGGTGAGTTCAGTTTGTGTCCCGGCATGTACCTCGATGCACCCAAAGCCGGACTTCAAAGCTGCGCTTACATAAAATAACCAGCCGACTCTGACTACTAACTGGAATTTACCCCGCAGTCTGTGCGGGCAGATCTCTGAGACAGCGGTCACAACAGAGCCTGGATGGTGAGAGGTGACAGAAATCTTGAACAATGTAAAACTTCACTTAGGACTACATATTAACTGATCAAAAATATTCGAGGGTACTCTCAAAATATTCAGGGCTTAAGCCCCAAAAGAGAGACCCTGGCGACGCCACTGGGAGACTCAAGAGTTTGAGCAGGATGAATCTGGAAATGCAGGGGCCCTGTAACATGCCAGGGATTATAGATTTTGTATTGTTTTAATCACTAGTATTATGTTGTACATTTGTTTAAAATGTACTTTTGGGGGGCGCCCCGGTGGTCACCGACTAGAGCGCGTACCATGAGGCTCAGTCCTTCCCGCAGCGACCCGGGTTCAAATCCGGCCCACGGTCATTTGCTGCATGTCCTCCCCTCTCTCTCTCCCATACCTTCCTCTCTCTCTCTCTCACTGTCTCACTCTCAATAAAGCATAAAATGCCAAAAATAAATCTTTTTAAAAATGTACTTTGTCAGAGGGCCTAATATTCCTGGCAGCGTCCCTGAATCTGCCTCATCAGTGGGCTGTTTGTTGCAGATGCTTTGACCACTTCACTGTAAAGTACCGTCGGGTTCTGGATCTGCAAATAGTTGTTTAAATGGCAGTGAGGAATCAATGAAGAGGTTGAAGTGGTTCCTAGTATTAGGTTCTGTAATACAGCACTCAGGGGCCGTAAAGAACCTCTCAGTACGGTTTGGCCGATATGGAAAAAACATGGATTTGTGAAGGCCAATGCAGATAGTTTTGGATGGAAGCTGCTTGTAGGTTATATTTTGTGCCAATGTTCAATAGCTTTAAATTTGCTCATTTCCTTGCAAAAAATTACAGCTCCAAGTCCTTAATTGTTTTCTTAGCAAGCAGCTTTACACCATCACGGGACACTAAAACTCTCCATTGAAACCCTGAAATGAATAATTATTATTATGAATTAAAAAGAAAATTAAATTTGTCAGATTTTCCGGCCTGTTTTTCTGTAGATGCGGTCAGGGAGGAACCTCCATCATATCAGAGGCGAACAACATGACCGTCTATCCAATAATGAATTTTAATAAAAGGCCCCAATTTACTGGCAAATTGATATATTAGCCTAGCGCTAGCTCAAGTGGCTTTTGCATCTTATCTATAATGGAATTCTTCAAAATCAATTAAAGGATTTAGATGAATTTTGGGCTTTTTCAGTTACATGTTGTACACATATCAGAATCATTAACATGATACAAAAGATGGGGTGTGCGGATGGGGTGGTGGTTTTGAAATTAAACATTAGGGCAATTTATTGCCAAAACAAACAGCCCAGAGCTTTGTTTAAATATATTCTATATTGAGCTTAGAGTTGGTGTAATGTCATGTTGAGAAGACGCATGAGGATGCTGTGTGAACTCACGATATGGAATGGTAGACTATTCCCAGGGTGTACTACGATGCGTTTGTGTGGCTGTGTTTGTATTTCTGTGTGCAAACAGTATCAAGGTGCACTGCTACCCTTGTGGACTCAAAGCTGCTCTAGGCAAGATTTCTCTGTAAAAACACAATCCTCTTATCAGCCTAAATCACCAAGTGGAGCTGCATCAGAGAAGTGCTTATACGACGCTGTAGATTTGCTCTATTTGCACAAATGAAATGCTGGTGTCAGTATGGTAACTGGCGGGAAATCGTCTATACGCAGGAAATGATGAGTTCAAATTTGAGAGTGAAATCCAAAGTGTCTCCTAAACAGCAGCGAGCAGAGAACAGAGCGTGCAGAGAAAGCTGGTCTCACCCACATTAGATCCTTTCCTCTCCGGTCCCTTTGTTATCCTATGGAAGGCATCACACACCGGTGTTGTAACAAAATTTGTTTCCTCTAAAAACTGTTTCTCCCCTGGCAGTGCCTCGATTCATTCTAGGGATAAAAAAATCACAAAATAATTTCACTTTTTGTGGATTGTTTTTCTAGTGTCTGTTTTAACAGTAAAAGGATGAATCCTAATTTTGGTTTAGTGACATCACATCATCATGTCTTCTGAGTTTTCAAACAGTTACCTCTCACTGCCATTCGGAGCTGCCAACGAAACCCATTTGGCGAGCGCGGCTTTAATCCTTGAGTGTGCAGATTGAGAGTAATGAGGAATGGAAGTTTAGGATGAGTGCGGAGGGATGGAGCCGTCGCAGGGGAGGGAAGGTGTCGTGTGAAATGTAGTGCGGCCCTGACTGAATTGTCACTGAGACCTCCCCTATGCCTGTTCCCCCCACGCAAGCAGCTGGTAATCTCATTCACATTTAAAAAGCCCCCCCCGCTCCTCTTACACTGTCCCGCGCCCCGCATCACACACTTTGATCGTCTTGTTATGCTCTTCAGCCGCTGATGGCCTCCGTCTCATCCGGTCCTCCGCCCTTCCCAGCATGCCACCTGTCACGGGTACGGGTTGATTGCTTCCAATTTTCCCGGAGGGTGACATATATATGGAGCGCTTCGGATCCCTCCAGGAAGTGAGGGAATAGAGCAAACAAGCAAGCAGCCACTCCCTGCCTTGACAACGAACTGTCACGCTGTCACTGCGGTTCCGGAGCTTGTGTGACTGTGGCTCTAAGTGAACGGGGTAAACACAAGCACTTAGAGCCTGGATGAAGATGTAAAATAAAGTAAACTCACCGCCCGGCAAGCGTTTGATTGACGGCGACGTGCAGGAGTCGGTCAAGTTCAATGTCAAGCACCACATTTTCACAATACGATATGAGGTACAAGGGTAAATCCAGGTGGCAAGGCACGGCAATCAAAAAATCAATTAGCTATCAGAAAAGTTTTTCTGTAGCATCCATAAATAGCATACAATTTCACGACTCCAAAAAACATACATAAAAAAGGAGCAAAGGCCACAGAAATGTGGGTTTACACTAAGAGGAGGAGAGTCAACCACACCGAATCAGACTTAAACATGTAGCTACGCAGGAGCAAGAACCCAAAGGGAGATAAGCAGATCCAACACACACAGTAGGCCAGGCCAATCCCCGGCCAAGTGGACCATGAGGACATTGGTAGATGCTCACATCATAATACAAAGCACATAATAGTAAGAGCGGTGCCAAAACATTAGAATAAGTAAGAGAAAGACCACCCTGATTAAAAAAGAAGGGGTACCATAAATTAGCTAGTATAGATTGAAAATGTCAACTTATAATTTAGAAATATAACCCCATTCTCCAACTGGAGTCAAAAAGGGGAATTAAAGCATGACACTCAGTAATGATTCATTATTTAGGCCTTTTGGAGATAGAGTCTGTAGGATAAAGATCCAAAAGGCCTCTCTCCTTTTTAGCAACAGATCCTGATCCCCACCTCTAGGTGGCAGAGAGATTTTCTCGATACCTTAGAAGCATAGGGAAGAAATCTCATGTCTCATGTCATTAAAATGGACAGCTATCGGGTAATCCCTGTCATTTCGCCGAATCGTACTCTTATGTTCACTGATCCGTTGTTGTAGTTTACGGGTGGTCTTGCCAACATAGGAGAGCCAAGGACAGTGTATGTGTGTAGGTATTTCCCGTATGAGGATGGTGAAAGAAAGCGGTTTTGGAGGTATTATGGCATTGAGCGCAACTCCCACAGCGATAATTTCCATTAGGGAGTGTCTGTGTGGACTGTAGGCCTACATGACTCTTCTGAGAGAAACGAACCAGTTGGTCTCTTAAATTCTAACCACGTTTACTGACAAATAACGGAGGGTCTTTGAAAGTGTGGGATAGTTCAGAATCTGATTGCAAACGTGAGACGCCGCGGCCCGGCAGCTACAGGTAGGGAAAACTCTCCGCTAATAAACGACGACAACCGCTCAGCCGCTTTGAAAAAAACATTTTGTTAGTCTGTTATTTCTTACAGAAATGATAATGAGCGAACCTTTGTGACACCACAAAGTTAGGGAAGTCCAAACGGCTCGTTTATAGGCTCGCTTTGCTAATCTGGATTGTGTGGATTTAGTTGGCGACCGTGCGTTTTGATGCTTTCACCATGTTTAGATCGACCATCCAACTGCTTTATCACCACAGAGGCAAGAGGAATGTGGGACCTTTAAGTCCTGATTCCACAAAACCATCCAGCAGCTATGGACTACAAACATCACCTCAGCTTTCATTTTGGTGCTATATCTACAGAGGTTCTCAGTGTTGCTGCAGACTGTCATATCAACATCTATTCAGCGTCTAAATGTTTGCAGGGTGTGAGTGACTGATAAGCTCCGCACCGGTTATAATAGCCATAATGAGCCATTTGATGGTGTGTAAAGAAAATGAACTCCTGGTTGGAAAACACACTGTATCTCTTCTTCCACTTCCACGATTCCTCTAAAACCTCAGTACAGAAAACACATGTACTCTCTGCATACTGCAAAACACCGATCAGGTCCGTGGTCCACATTGGCTTACAGAATCATTAAACAATATAAATATCCAAAAGGTGCATAATAAGGGTATTTCATGGAGCAGTGGGCTAAAGAAGATACTATACTCCCCTGTCCCCTTCTCTCTGCAGTATATGCATTGTGTTTGTGAAATGCTTTTTGACATAGTGTATTGTGTATTAGGTCCAGGATGTTCTGGGACTTGTATAACTGGCTTCAGTTTGGTTGAATCCAAGCTCTTGCAGCACTATCACCATTATATTCATCTACTTTCCAACTGGCCTTCACCAAAATATCACCGACATTTGCCAATAGCCTCATCACCCTATAAGTAAATGTCTGAGAGTGTGTTTGAAAAGGCTTCACCTCGAAGAGAAATCACCATCTAATCATCAGTCATTTTCCCCCCGGTCACAACGACTTGTCCCTGTAGCAGGAGGAGGAGAAAAGCCTGTTTTAATCTAAATGAATCAGCGTTTTATTTAAGGACGTCTCAATGATATAACAGAAAGCAAAAAGAAGAAATGCATATCTAATCACCTTCTCTACCTGCACCAACCACCCCAAAAACAACAAGAAAGACACTCTATTTTGCCCTATAAATCAATCATTTCTTTAAATCAAGGCGTATTTGAGTGTGTTTTCAAATTCTTGGTGAGGATATTGGAGTTGGTCTTGAGGGGAAGAACCACTAACACTGTTGGAGGAGAAAAGTTGTACAGTGTAAGTTGCTGAGACTCCACAGAGCCATGTCATGGAGTGTTGCCGTTCGCTATTTAGCAAAAGTATGTGTCAATATTAAAAGTAGTCATCAAAATAAATACCCTCCTTTACCACTTGCCAAATAAAATATATTTGACTATGCAATCATCACCAAACCATAACAAATGAGACCACATGGCATGAATCGTAATGACAGCACAAGCGTAACAATGATGGATAGTGATGCGCAATCCAGAGCTGCAGACAGATGTTCATCACATAAGCCTTAGGTTTCCACTCGCTTTTGATTGATGCCGTTATGTAAAGTGAACAAATACACAACGTCTGGTCCTAACATGAGATCAGGTGTTCCTGCTATCATCTGTAGTACCACTGTTCAATATTCTCTCAGATGAGCCCTCAGAGTCTTCAGGACAATAACAACTGTTGGATAAGAAGCTCTCTGGAGGCATTAAAAATTTAACCTCCCAAAATGCTGATGTCAAAATAGAGGCATCCACCAACTGCACCCCAGACAAAAGCATCGACCAAAAATCACAAACCATGGCATACATATCAAAAGGTTTGCAAAAATGTTCAAACACACTGGAACATGGAGTCATCGCTCTGAAGCGCAACAGTGCCCCCTTCTGAAACTGAGCCTTTCTGTCCTTTTGTGAATATACAGTCTGTGGTTGGAGTACAAGGGCAGGCATGTGAAACTGGCTCTCTTATGAAATTTGCATTCATGAATCTATACTAAATACATCATAAAATATGAATAGAACGGAAAAAAATTCAGACCGATTGATTCGGCATAGTTGGTGAGATGGAAGCTAGTGCAATCCCCATTAAATTAACAGCCGGTTAATATTTAGTTATAATTTTAGTATATCCCTACTGCAATACAGTACCTGCATGAAAGCTGTGACTCATCCAACATCACAAGATTGTTGACATCTTTGGTTAAGATTATCTGACAAGCCCTTAAGGCAGCTACATGGATCTAAATGCATCTATACATGAATGACTTATTTACTAACTCAACTCAACATTCAGGCCTTGAGCTAATGTAACCCCCACCCCCCCAAAAAAAACAACCCCTTCACCGGGGACGACACGGTTTACACGACAATCACCGAGTTCGCTCG
>OMOV01097607.1:0-11305 GCA_900312565.1 Beryx splendens | reverse complement strand
CGGCACGGGTCTCCTCCAACGCACGCAGGCGCTCCTCGATGCACGACACCAATAGACGCTGTTGACGCAAGAAGGGAAAGGCAATGTGTGAGAGGGTTGAAGCTGTAATATTTGCTGAAGTTACAGTATAGATACATACGGAGCGGAGAGTCAGGGCCAAGTGGAAAGAAAAATGGGGAAAAATACACACTTATCTACACAAACTCATATTTTTAGATTGTGAACCAAAAACAAAATATCTATTTCACATTTTTGTTTGATTGTCATGATGTTAGCCTTGCTGGTATATTGTTTTTCCATTCCAAGTGGTAACAACTAATATCTTATAAATATCATAAAGAGACTGCAGCGCTCAGACCAGTCGGTGCGTTATCCTGTCAGTAGAATTTAGTATTGGAAAAAAAAATGTAGTAGTTGTTTATTTCCATTGCAGACAAAACATTTTTAGCCTTCTGGCCTTCATGTCTCAGTGTTCTTGAGTTATTAAAAACTCTTTGTGTAGTGCAAGCCCACTTTTTCGATACTCAGCAATTCATATATTTGCAATACTAACAGGCAAATGTTTACCGGTCGCAATGTTAGTGAATTAGCTGCACCCCAAACTTCCAAGTTCGGTGTGCATGTGTATTATTGCATGTGTAATATTCGCCTACTCAGCTGGGCCGAATGAGTAAAGTGAGTGAATGATGGATTTATGAATTTATGATGTGAATCTGAAAGTGAGATTATGACAGTCGGAGGGCAGATGTGCAGGGCGGTCAGGAAGGAGGGGGAGAGGCCGTCTGCCAAGCCAAACACCAGACCGGCAGGAGACGCAGAAGCGGCAGACAGTACATCATGTGATAAGGGAGAGAGACCCGACTATCTCGGCCTGACGTGAATCCAGTTAAGGCCAAACAGCATCCAGATGGCATCAATATGCAATCACCAGCAACTTCCAATGTGTGCTCCATTTCCTGTATGAAAAACACGACCGCAGCTGAAAGCGGGTAGCTAAAGAGCTGCTTTGTTCTGCTCTGCCCTGGCTTGCTTCTTCTTACTGTTTTCACTTGTACCAAAGCATTTATCATTTGGGTAATATGCTTTTTTGTTAATAAATGTATTAATTTTTGGCTAGACTTTGGGCTCATCTTATTTTTTTTAGCAAGATCCAGGCACATTTTTATTTGTATTTCCATCATGAAACATATCGCCACTTCTTCATCTGCTGTTTTAGATGACTATGACACAGAACTGAGTGTCTCAGTGTAAAGTGCTGTGGGGCTCAAGAAAAGGAAACATTAAAGTTAACTTGTAATGCCACTTGCTATGAACATTGCACTTGAGACAAAAAAAGTGTCCACTAATTTGCATAAATGAATAATCACCTTCTTCTCAGTGACGTCAGCTTTGCTCTGCAGCTCTGGACTCTGAGGCTTCTGGCTGTCGGGATCAGAGGGACAGGGAGACGGTTCCGCTTCCTCCACCGTCTCAGCACTAGAAACAGAAAGACGCGTTTGGGTCAAGCTGCCTTTTCTTGCAGCCGTTCATTTAGACCAGTGCAATTTCTGTTGACACAACACAAACTGTATTCCCATATCAAGTTGTGCTATAAATCTTCAAACGCAATATCATCGGAGTATAATGTGCCATTGTCAGTTACAGATTATGAAACACTGAGATACGATACATCCAAAGAGATAAGTGTGATTACATCAGCAGAAATCTAAGTGCGTGTAGTTAGTGGACGCCCAGGTGTGTCTGTGTGTGTGTGATGCAATGTAAGGTAACACTGCACGGGTGGTGCAATGCTCTTTGGCTATTAGAAACCAGTATTAGGTATCACAGAGAAACCGGACACCATGAATCCTGATGAACTCGGCCTTGCCTGCCCTCTCTGTACACTAAGGTAGCTCTAAAATGGTTTGGGAGGTGTGAGCGAGATGACTTGCACCTTCCATCTACACCCCTGTGGATATAGACAGAACTGAAAGTGTGGTGTAGTTTTATCCAATATGAAGGGATGGGAATTATAAATAGTATGCCTTTCACTTTCTCCCTTGCAGATGGAAACTGTTAAAATATTGTTCATGACTGCCAGAGTTGGGTTTGAACAGAGAGAGGCTTCTACCTTTCAGCAGCTCCTCTCTGCTCCTGTTTCTTCTTGTAATGCTCCTCCATCAGCAGCGTGTCCTCTGACAGCAGCTGCTCCATCAGCATCAACGCCGTCTTGCGATTGGTCAGCGGGTAGAGCGCTCTGGCCAACGATTGGTCGGCCGTGACCACCGCTTCTACAAGCTCCTCCCACTGAGGCTTCTCGACGGGCTTTTCGGGGCTCTCCATCTCTCCCTCTGGGCTCCCCCTCTCCTCTATCCCCTGGTTTTCTCCCGCCTTCTCATCCTCCTTTTCTGGATGTTTCTCCCCCTCCGCATGCTGATTGGTGTCTGCGTCAGAGACTGAGGCGGAGGGAGACCCAGAGGTTTCGCTTTTCTGTGCAGGTGGGGCCGAGCTTGGGGACTCGTCCTCAAACACGTCGTCTGTTAGCGGCGGGTTCTGGACTTCATGCTTGATTCCCTCCTCAGGTGGAAGTATCCACAGCGAGGGATCCGTGGTGACGCCGCAGCTCAGAGACACTTCCTGGTTTGAATCAGGGGGTGCGGTGTCGTCGCTGGGTTCATCCACTGACTGCTCTCGCTCTGATGTGGTCACAGGAGCGGACGTCCTGATTCTGCTGGAAGTAAAAGAGGTTATGAGAAGGAAGTCAACCTGAACCAAATCGTATTTGCAAAAACTTGTTATAGTTTAAATCTGCTTAGGTGCAGATTCAGTTAGTGAAATCATTTCAAGGAAGAAACAACTGCTGTATTGTTATGGTATCTGAGCTTACCTGGAGCTAGGTCTGTTTTCATAAGGAGGCTTTGTCTGGTTGGGGTTGGAGGAGGTGGATTTGATCTCTCTCTCGCTGGTCTCTCGACCTCTGGGGGACGGAGGGGTGGACGCCTCACTGGAGGGTCTGCTGAGCCTGACCTCATCTGTGACGGAGCCGTGGGATCCAGGAGATCCAGACTGAACCCTGACCCGGGAAGAGGAGCTGGGGGCTGGGGAGGTGGATCTGTTCGAGTCCCTGGTTCCTGTAGCTGTGAGAGGCACGGCGTTTTCCTCGCTGCCCAGCAGCGGCGCCGAGTCCTGCTTCAACAGGGACTTTTTCTGGGTTTGGTTTTGCGTCTGTCCCTGAGGGTTTTTCTGGACAACATTCTCTTGTCCCTGCGCTGCCCGCTCCGACACCCACTGGTTCCTTCTCTCTCTTTCCTGCCCCTGAGCCTTCTCTCCGCGGCCCTCTCCGAAGTATGACACCCTCCTCTTCTCCCTGTCCGGTCCCAGCATCCCTCCCGGTCCGGTCGAACGACTCCACAGCTGGTCCAGCTGCTCAGTGCTCCTGCTCAGGGCCGAGGGTCTGGTGAACTTCGAAGCTCCGAGCTCCTCCATGGACTTCCCCCTCTCTGCCACCACACGGACACGCTGCTGGCCTTCAGGGGCCGGCCGTGACAAAGCCTCCTCATTGCCATTCTCCTGGAGACTGCAATTTATATACAATATTTAAGCCAAGCAATTCATATAAACCATGTTTATGGTTTATGGTTAGTTTACACGGTTGAATGTTTTACAGAGAAAAACACAGTCAAGCTTCGGGGCTTGACCTCCCAATGACTGTTTTCACAGGCCGATATGAATTTACTACTACTGCTGCTGCGCTGTAGAAGGACTCTGAAAAATGTATTTCATTTAAGCATTGGCTATAATAATTTGATACTGCCATAAACTACTGCATAGTTTTGAAAAATGGGCCAACTGCTGGAAAACGGTCTCGGTCGGTGATTCTTCTTTTACAGTACACGCATAAATCTTGCGAAAGGAATTTTGGCCCGCTACAGCACAGCAGGTGGGCGTTGCCTTTCAGTGCCACAGTGACTCGAGGTGAGATTTACAGTCCACGCCACGGCACACATCGCTGACCTAATACCTCGCTGACCTAAAACCAATAAAAATGTCCCAATCTGTCTGCAGCACCGGTACATACCTGCAGGTTTCCACGGTATTAACTGGTGAGGGATCCGTCTCACAGCCATGCGCCTGCACAAGAATCAAAAAGGCAACAGCTGAATTATTTTTATCAGCACAAATCTCTAAATCTTTCTATTGAATCTAATAACAGGGGATGTGCAATGAGTGTAAAATACCACATTACCGGCCCGACCTGGGCCAATTTTTTTTTCTTTCAAATTTGTTCTAACTTGCTTGGAGCGCTAGATAGGTAGACGTTGCTCTACAGGGCAATGCAAGGTGCCGGTACAACGAATGACACACGAGACAGAATATTGTCCATTGTTTCACAGAAATTTGAAAAATAGGTATTCCCATGATTGATAATAAAAAACAACAAGGAAGCATCAGAAGGGCTCACTTTTAAACACCCTTACCTGAAACGCATGTGGTGTGGATGTGGATCTGTTCCTGAAGAAACTGGGCGGTTCTGGCTGGTCCAGCAGACTCTCCACCGAGGCAGACTTCCCCTGAGACGGACGCTGGTTCTCCCTCCAGCTCAGCTGATGGGGTTGGTCACCAGACTGGGCTGAAGCAGCCTGCGCTGAGAAGAACTGGGCGTACCTGTTTTGTGAAAATCAAAATGGAGGACTTAACGGCACAAGTCTGATTTCACCTAAACCACAAAAATCAAATGAGATTCTCTTTCTCTCCCTCTCGCTTTCGTTCGCTTTCCTACCTGATGGAGCTGGTGGAGGAGTCGAGGATGCGGCCTGCAGAGTGGGGCCTGTGGAGCTTCTTCTTCGGGGTTTTACCTTCAGGAGTTGCCGACAGCAGCCTGGGACCCCAGTCAAACGGTTTCTCCCCCATGGAGTGCCTCTGTCTAGGTGGAGGTGGTAACTGAGGCCCCGGCTGCTGGGGCTCCGCCACTTTCTGGCCCGTCTTACGCTCCATGTACTCCACCAGGGCCTTGTGTTGGAGGTGTTTCAGGTTCGTCTTAGAGAGGCTGGAAGCTGATAGGGTCCGTCCTCTGGTCTCAAACATCTTCCTCCGTGCGGCAACCAATCCCTGCTCTCCTTGCTGCACAGGCTCCTCCCCCTCACAGTCAACTGGGAAGAAGTTCTCGGTATCGTTGCCAAGGGAACGGCAGGAGGAGTGGCTGGGGGTGGCGCCGAGCTGGTTGAGCTTCTCGGGTTCGGAGTAGCACATCTTCTTCTGCTCTTGAGTCAAGCGCTTCCTGCCTCCGATGCGTGCCACCTGGGGCTGGGCTACGTTTACCGGCCTCCCGTTTTCCTTTTCGCTCTCCTTCTCCCTCTCCTTCTCCGTTACGTCTTCCGTCACGCTCCCTCTCTCCGTCTCCTCAGAGGTCACAGAGGGGGTGAGTGTGTCCGTTGACGTCTCAGAGTCCTGCGACGAGGAGAAAGCGTGAATCACCATAGGTCTCAGCTCAGGTTTTTGTCTGATCCGGTGCGGCCATGACAGCTGCAGGTCCCTTCGTTTAAAAGACGTCTCCCTCAAGACTTTAGACTGGGCATCCTTCAGCTTCTCCTTGTAGTACTTCTTGAACGAGTCGTCCAAGGTGTTACAGACATGTGAGGTGACTTCCCCGTTATCCTCCTTGGCCGTTTCATCGCGTGGAGATCTCTCGTTACCGTTAACAGCGACTTCTATGTAACCAGTTTTGTTTAGGATTGCTTCTTTGCCTTTCGTGCTGAAACCGTCCTTTTTAGGCTTCAGCGCCGCCCTGCTGGCTCCGGTCAGGTGGTACAGAAGCGGGGTTGTTTCCTTGTTTATCCTCTCGCTGGGAACATCCCCCAACGGCTGCCTTCTCCCTCTCTTCGCCTGCTCTTCTCTCTTGTGATGGTTCGGCTGTTCATTGCTGATCAGCGTGGTGACCTCCTTACCCTGTGAGGAGGATGCTGAGGGGCAGTTTTTGTCTGGTCCACAGTAGAATATATGGTTGTTGGCAGTGTGGCGGCCTATGTCTCGACTCTGGGTCATGTGGATTTGTTCTAAGGCATCAAAACTGCGGGAGGACTGTGTCAAGATGAGAGGGGGTCTGTGGTTCTCCTCATCCTGGCTCCTGGAGATCAGGTCCTGGCCCTGGGTCACAGGAGTGAAAACCTCTCTCTCATCTGGAATCATATCATTGAAGGTGCGAGGCCGAAACAAATGATCCATTGTGCTGTGACTTCTTTCTTTCTCTCTCTCTTTCTCCCTCAGCCGGTGTGTCTCCACCACAGTGGAGCTCTCACTCCCAGCCTCAGACACACACGGAGATGCAGACTGTGTCCTCACACCCGATTCGGACCGTTTGCACACACCCGTAACGAAATAGAACTGCCCCTTGTGCTGGATGCTGCTGTTGATAAAGTTCTGAGTAACATTCCAGGGGCTAGCAGCCCGGGGCAGCTCGTGGGCAGAGTGCGCCCTTTTACGCTGACCCTCAAAATGGCTGCTGCTACCGCTGTTGTTGTTATGATGGTCTCCATTACGTCCAACACTGCTCGCAGGCTGTCTGGGTTTCAGGTGCTCAGTCTGGCTCACGCCTCGAGGAGGTGATCGGCTTAAGATGTTTTCTGACTTCTGCTGCTCACAGGCAGCTTTATTATCCGTGATGAAATGGTGTTCTGGGTTCAGCGGCTCCCTGGTCTGGTCATGGGGCTGGAGGTGGGGGCGGTAGCTAGGCGGCTGCTGAGGCTGTGGCTGTTGTTGCTGGGAGCCCCACCACCCTCCGTAGACTGGGTCAGTTCTCTGACCAGAGTCGGGATTAGCTGTCTGGGGTCTTGGGGCATATGGAGGCTGGGGATGGGGATGGAGCTGAGAGCGGGGCCTTGGCTGCTGTTGCGGCTGCTGGGGTGGAGGGTCAGCACCCTGGTGGTGTGCCCAGCTGTTCTCCAGGTTCCTTGTGGCTATGAAACTATCCAGGCGGGCCGGGGGTGGAGGAGGACGAAGAGGAGGGTAAGGAGCTTGGGATGGAGCCGCCGCAGGCGCTTCTTGGTTACAGATTGGTTTGTTGTTGGTATGGCAGCCATCAGTGCCATTGTGGCTGTGGTGGTTAACGTTGTTGTTGTTACTGTGGCGATACTGCTGTGAGATCGCCTCCACGGAGCGATACAGCTGGTCCATGGTCTTGGAGTCGGACTGCAGAACCTGGCTGGGGTGGTAAATGGCCTTCACATACTTGAGATCAGCGTAGTGGTTGAGGGAGCTGGGCTGCAGGTCGTCCGGGAGGAAGGGAGAGGGGTAGTCTGGGGCGGTGGACCCGCCGGAGAAGGAGCTGTAGGCAGAGTCTCCTTTGCCGTGTTGGTGGTGGGCGAGCTGGTCGACGATGCTGCTGCTGGACTTGGCTGGGGAGAGCCGGCTGACAGGCAGGCTCAGAGGATGCAGGTCCACGTTGCTCATTCTCTCAAAGTGGAAGCTGTAGGAATCCATGGAGGACTGGGGTGGATGGCAGGAAGGGAAGGACAGGGTTTGTGAATTCGTCTGTGTATGTGCGTGTGTGTTGATGCATGCGTGTGTCTGCCTTGTGGGTGAAACTGGGAAATAGTCACCAACACGCTTGCACGAGGTTGCCCGTCACTTCTTGGTGGTATTCAGGTCATTTTCTTGGCTCCTTTTCGTTTATTCAAAGCCTCTTCAAGTGGTCTGCTCAGCAGCTCCTGGGGGACAAAACACAAACACACAGACTGGTTATCAGGGCGGAAATCACAAGCCAGGACTCATGCTCCAGTTACACCTGCGACAAATGGCAGCTGAAGAGGGAGAGGGTTTGTCGAAATCTGTGGGTTCACATAGAAATTGAAAATGCAACAACAGAAAGAGTAAATGCAATACTCCGTGTGTGTGTGTGTCCAATGTGTGCGCGAGTGTGTGTGGTTCTCACAAACATGCTACTGCGTGGCCGTTTTGAGCGCAAAAATGCGTTTGTGTTAGATGGTCGACATGACATGTCCGCTGGGTTAACAGCACTCACAGCTGCACTGCTACATCAAAGCATGGCACCGTGTTTGGAAAAAAGGCCTGTAGAAGGAAAAAGTTACTATTTTTTGCAGCGTGTTTTCTGCTCAAACACTCCAAGTGAGCCAGAAACGGTAAGTCACCAGCAAAAAAAAATCTTTTCCTGGCATTTCTAGGTCAAATTCCTGCAGGGTGGTTGGAAGGCTGTCCTCTGTTTCCTGAGGAATTTTGCTCTCTGCGCTATAAGTGGTACGAGACTGACACTGAAAAATGATGCTATCTGTCCGGGTGTCTGTTCCCCCTTTCTCTCAGCAGAGAACCGAACAGGTGGAAGTGTGTTCCTGCCCAACCAGCAGAGCAGAGGGTCTTGGTACACGGCAGCACCAGGGGGAAATCCTTTAACTCTGCTCATTAACACTTCAATCTCATTTTACCCCTCATTCTTCATTCATGTGGGATTTCTCCTTGACGACCAACACATGGTCACTGGGTCATTTCATAGATAGACTTATTTTAGAACATTATTCTCTCATACTTTATCACCAATTCCATAATAAATGACCCAAGAAACTCACAGTTTTAGGACGAGTTTGAAGTGCATAAATATGTAATGCCATTAAGTAAATGTCACGTTTTGAGGTTCTATCAAAATAGATATTTGACAACAATGTAGGTGAGGATTTCCTACTATACTCTCCTACAAAATGACGCCTACAAAAACAGCGGTACCTACTTTTTCTTTGGTTTAAAATGTAATAACTAGGGTTCAGATTTCTTGGACACAAAAAAAATAAAAACTATCAAACGCTATTAAACTTCTAATCTACGCCCACAACATTTTAAAGTATTTTTTCTCTGTCTCACTGCTCACACGGCTACTGCGGTCTGTGTTTGTACGGCATTACAGTTAACCACCTGTTGAAGGAGCCTGCCTGCCGGTTTGCACCACCGAAGGCCTCTAATTAGGGGCCTTGAGGTTGCCGGTGCACTTTGCAGCACACACATGAAAACATTTCAGGAATTCCATATCAACCTGCAGAAATATTGTCGGATTAGTCATGTGAGAGATGTTTAACGCATTATGCAGTGGCCGCTGTGGCCGGTTAAGAGTTTTCTACATTTTTCTACACTTTCTGCCAACTCTGTTTGTGTCAACTACATGCCTAAAATGTAAAATGTAACAACTGGGGTAAGATCAAACTTCCAGTTCAGTAGACGGGCACTGCGTCTGACTGAGACCACGCTCAGCTCATCAGGAAACCTTTACAGGATGTTAGACTTTGACAGAGGCTGCAAGTGTCTCTTCTGCATTCACTCAGCAGCAGTGTGACACCATGGAAGAAAACTACCACCACTGCAAGAGAAAATGTGAAATTAACAAACAAAAATTGCTGAAAAACTCCAAAAATTGTTGAGAAAACTTTCATTGCATTCATCATATTGTCCTTCCTTTGTGGTAAAACACATCTCCCACTGAGGAAGGCTAATACAAACCATAAAAAAGTATTTACAAATTCCATTTCACCCAGGTCAAAATCTTCTATCACATATATCAATAACCTTTGAGCCCAAATTTTTTTTTATCATGAGTAATAATAAAATCGTAACCACAGCCAATCTTCACTTCCACTCTCACTTCTACAGTAACTAACAGACGGACCTCCCACTGCACATCCAATATGCATTTCATCATTCACAGTGATAACACTGAAGATTCTACAGCCCAGAAACTTTCCTCTCAGCAGATCTCCCACACTGTGCAAGCACAAGTCCGCTCCAAAACAGAAACCAGCTCCTGCCAGTTAATGACAGGTTTGGGTGGATCCTAATAACACAGTGAATGCAGGCCTCTGTCTCTCTCTCCGTCTCTCTCTCGGTCTCTCTCTCCGCCTCTCTCTCCGCCTCTCTCTCCGTCTCTCTCTCTCACTCTCTCTCTCTCGTGACAGAGTGTCTGTCCGTGGCTTTGTCATCAGGTGGAAGCTACATACCTGTCACGCATACAGAAAGGTCAAAGTCAACCAGTTCATCTAGTCTCACTCTGTTATAAAGTTGCCTTTGCTTGCTGACGAGGACACAGAAAATCAGCTTTTATGTTGTTCCACATTATAGAAGTGGATCAGTGGATTTTTGCCTTGTGTTTGTTGCTTGTTTTTTAATAATCAAGATCTAACAAAATAAAAAAAGAAAGATTAAAAACGCTGACTTAAATGGCAACGAAGGCCTCTGATTGCAATTGATGACTCAGAAATTATTTTTGTAAACTCCCATAATAAACTTCAATATTTTCCCAGTATTGCCAAGTTTGTCTAAACACAGCTGAAAAAACCGAATCAAAGATGAGCCTTAATCTCAACGCTGGATGTAATGTGCACACAGGTGGTCGTTTTGCATACACACAAAACCCACCTCCCAAGAGCCTTTCAAACTACAGTATTAAGGGGGATTCCATGTGTTTATGAAGGGCCTTCTGATCAGTGGGGTGTGTGTGTGTGTGTGTGAGTGGGTGTGAGAGAGAGAGTGTGTGTGTGTGTGTGGTTTCCAACCCTCCTCTCCCCTCTGTGAACAGAGAGGGGCTCCCGAACAGGGGAGCGCTCAAGTGGAAGTGATGGAGGGGACAGGCAGTGACAAAATGTACAGAGAGGATAGAGGGAGGGAGGGAGGGGAGGGGAGGGGAGAGGGAGAGGAGAGGAGAGGGTGACCGGCCCAGACAAATACCCTCACACGCAAACCACAACAACAAGAGACAAGAGAGCTGAACAATGACAGCAGGAAAGCTGAACACAAGTTGGAGGAATGGACCAACAGTCACACAGCAGCAAGGGAGACGGGGGAATACTCAGTGTTCAGCTAGTAGCAGCGGACTGGTTTGAATTAAATCCTCTAAACTTTTAAGAGAGAAAAAGAAAATTTGAAAACTCACCCGAGCCTCGAGCCCAAGTTGCTGGCCTTCCTATTTTCCATCTGAGGAAGAAATAAGTTTCCCCGAGTCCCACTTTAAACAAGGATTTCACCTCATGAGTTTAGGCCTCGTTTCTCATTCAGAACATCTTTCTTCCTCCGCAGAGGGACCGGACCAAGTAACCAGGAGAAGCTACAGATTAGAGGGAAGACTTCTGGTGAGAGTCCCTTCTCCCCCCGCCGAGACCCCAGGCTGCCTAGCGAGAGCCACTGATTGGCCAGCCGGTGACGTCCGGCTCTCCGATGCACAATGAGCGCAGCGGAGGGAATATTTCACTGCCGCAGATAGCTGCTAACGCTGCCGGCCGCCTGAACAACAGAGAGAGGGGAGAGAGGAAAAAAAAAAAAAAAAAGAGGGCCTCGCATT